>JAJOZX010008710.1:0-167500 GCA_023014485.1 Bathynomus jamesi
TCTTCAAAACAGTGGTTAGGCCAGCCATGTTGTACGGAATGGAGACGGTGCCAATGGAAGACTAGTGACAGAAAGATGGATGTGGCTGAAATGAAAATGTTGCGATGGATGTGGGTGTAACTAGAAGGGATCGAATCAGAAACGAACGCATTAGAGGAACGGTGAAAGTAGCAGAGGCGTCAAGAAAAGTCGAAGAAGCCAGACTGAGATGGTATGGGCGCATGATAAGAGAGGAGGATTACGTGGGACGTAGGGTGCTGGAAATGGAGGTGCCGGGACGGAGAAGAGGAGGTAGACCGAAGAAGAGGTGGAGGGACATCCGGGAGAAAACTTTGGACGAGGACATGGTGCGTGACAGAAGTGAATGCAGGAGACTCATCAAGAACAGCGACCCCATATAGAGATGGGATTTAAGCTGCAGAAGAAGACTAACCTTAAATATAATTAAAATTCTTGCTTTTAAAAGTGTTAGATTTTGCACTACCTTTGGTTTTTGTGTCAGTTAATAAGACTAAAATTCTCCAGCATTGTAATGTAAAATCTTCCATATTGCATTATATCTAAATCCAACCTACGATTCCTTTTTACAAGGTTTTTTTTTCTTCAGAGTAAACATACCATCCTGTGCTGATTTTAATTTACAAAAACATTTATAATAACTATAAATATTATCATAATCATCAAACAAAAATCAGTTTTAGGGATTGATGCTAATTAACTGCAATTGGTATGCCCCTATGCTCGTAGTTAACCACTGGCACTGTCAGTTTTTTCTAGTATTGGAAAGTTTACCAGTTTCTTAACTTCTGCAAGATTTATCAGTTTGCTGAAGAGGGCTGGTTGTAACTGCCAAATTAACTAATACAAAGGGTATTCCCCCTAATTTGTGAGATGACCTAAGTAATTTCTCCAAATATGCTTCTAATTGTTTTATCATAAAGCTAGCGAATAAGGAATATGTACTTAATCCCAAGTTCATGTTTTCTTCTTTAATTCTTTAATTTACATCTATTTGCTTTTTTCCTTCTACAAACAACCCTTAATATGGCTCCAGTATCCAGAAGTAACATCAGGAGACATTCGGTAATCCGACCAGATAAATAGCCTACCAGAACTTCATCACAATAACCAAATCGTCGGATTGAGCGATGAATTACTAAAGACACCAAGCCGATTTACTATTTCTGTGCAGTATTATATGCAAATAAAATGCCACAAAGCGTTCGAGAAATGATTAAATAAGAGCAAATTTAGTAAAATGGTTCTTTCTGTTTTTGCTTGGTCTATTATTTGTGGCTGTAATGCCTGTAGTAGTAGTAGTAGTAGTCGGTAATATTTTTGAAAGATTGTCAGATTAAGCGATGAGCCGTCGGACTGAGCATGACTGGTCTCGATTGGTAATTGACGGAGTAAGCGGAATCGGAATGGCCAGACGTCGGATTATTGAATGTCTGTTGTATATAGAGGAATGTAGTAGACTGGTTGGTCCTACGAAGCTGTCTGTTTAAGGAAAGATTAAAAGATGAAGAACTGTTAAAGAAATGTGAAAATTTTAAAGCAGAGAAAGCAAGAAAAGGTTGAAAGAAATTAGGGAAATTCAAAGATAAGTGAAAATTTCAAAGCAAAGAGGAGAGAATCAGAGTGAAAATTCTACAATATTTTTGAGCCAATAAATGCTTCAAGTAGGGGCTTAAGGCAAGATAAGCATCTATCGATAGCCCCTTTATGAAGGACTCGAGAGTTACTTTGAACTAGGCTGGCTAGCAATCCATTCCACAAATTAACTATACGATTGAAGGAGAAATGATAATGCTTAATTTCATTAGACTTAAATGTTTACTGACTAATTTCAGACCATTACTGCAAATTTTATCTGCATTTCTGGAGATGAAATATTTTTCAGCGTAAAATGCTCATGCGATTGATTAGAATTTGAAGACACTTTAATTTCCCTCTGTATGAATAAATTAATTTTAAAAAGTGATATTAGGCAATGATGAATTACCCTTTATTTCCATTGTTTTATTTCAGTGAGAAAGAATGGACTTGCTATTGGTTTAGGAATACTTGGAGGGTTTTTCGGCACTCTTATTAAGGACTCTATGATCAATAAATGGAATTGGTTTGGAGGTGTAATTGATGGTGATGCCATATTTGATCGAACATTATACAGGAAACCGTCGTCGTCATCATCATCATCATCGTCGTTATAGAAACTGTTTATAGTTTGTTCTAAGCAAACGCTTTTGTAAATTTATTCTATTCCTTGTGTAGAGCTAACTGTAAATAAATATACTTTCTGTAACTACTTATTTGAGACCCTTGATTTATTTTTTCCATCCGTGATTGTTTTAGGTTTTATGCAAAGGACACTAAACAGCAACAGACTGGTTGGTCTCTACGAGGTTATCTGTTTAAGAAGGAACGTTAAAATTTGTAAGAAAATTTAAAGAAGTGAAAGTTTTAAAGCAAAGCAAAGCAAAGAAGGGAGGTTGAAAGGAAGGAAGGAAAGAATCTAAAGGTAGTGAGAATTTTAAAGTAAAGGGGAGGGACTCGGAGTGAAAATTTTACAATACAGTTCGTCTACGTGCTAACAAATGCTTCTAATGGGGGTTTAATGCGAGAGAGCATCTAGTATTAAAGGATTCGACTGAATTACTATGAACTTCGTTGGCTGGCAATCCATTCCACAAATTTAGCTTTATTAGAATTAAAATGTTTAATTTTGAGATTTGAGACCATTACCGCGAGTTCTAGCTGCATTTCTGGAGGTGAAATATTTTTCAGCTTCGATATTATCAAAACCTTTAATCATTTTAAACATTGGTTAAATCTCCGCATATGCCTTCTCACAAGTGAAAATAAATTTAACATTTCCAAACGGGGAGCGGATGATTTGTTTCAAAGTCTAGGAATCATCTTCGTAGCCCGTCGCTGCACTCTCCATTCTGTCTGTCCTGTTGTAAATATGGGAACCAGAACTGAACGCAGTATTCCAGGCGAGGGTGTACTAAGGAATTATACAGGGTGATTCACTTGCTGGTAGCCCCAGTGGATATATTAGCGATACTCTGGGGCTACCAGAGAGTGAATCGTCCGTCTTTCCTTGTGAACAAATGTTTTATAGTGTGTCCAGTATTACCAATTGAATAAGTAATTTTAGCCGCTGTCTTAAAAAAAAAAAAAAATGTTTCGTGCTTTCCAAACTAAATTACCTCCTGTTATTAATTATTCATTAACGAATATATTTTATTGACTTTATTTATTACTGTATTATTTGATTAAACTAAGGCGAGTGCACGTGGCTTGCCTTGTTTATTTTCCTTCGACTGGTAAAATCCAAAAACGTGCTCAAATAGGGTTGATTTTCCCTTGCTGAGGATCATCAGGCAGGGTGTGGTCACTGGTCACCCACCCACCGTCCGTGGGGGGGGGGGGGGGAATAGTGGCGAATTGTGTTTTTTTTTTTTTTTTTCTTTTCCAGAACCGTCGGTAGCTTAAGTATATACTGTATTTATTTAATATAAATTTGGGTTACAGGAACCCGTTTCTGCGTTTGAAGAAAATTTTTGCGGGCTTGCGCAAGTGACGTCACAAGCACGCGGTAGACCTACGTTTTATTTATTAATTGCTCCTTACTTATTCTAGGAGACGTACGTCGTAATTAGATTACTATTAGTAACTCGATATTAATTTCCAAACGCTCGTTTTTTTTAATTAGTTAATAGCATGACACCCCCGTCAAGTACTTGCAGTCGCTGTAAAGGAAAGTTTGCCGCTTACGCGTTTATTTTGGCTAATAATAGTGATCACTTAGTTTGCAGGCGGTGCTCAAACCTGGAATTGCTGAAGAACGAGCTAGAGCGTGAGAGGGAGGCCAGAGTGAGGCTTCAAGAAAGGGTGGTGCTCGTGACGGCAAAGTTAGAATTCCTCGGGCCTTCTGAGAGGAGTTATTCTTCAGTCACGGCCACTCCTACCTCAGTTTCTACTAATGATATAAATAATACTAATAGCCCTCACTCTTCTCCTAGTTCCCGACCCTTCGTGCAAGTGCGTAATGGGGCCCCATTGAGACAGCCTAAGACTTGTCTACCAGTATTAACGAACAATAAGTTTTCTGTTTTAGGCTTCGAAGACGTGGATGAACCTGAAATACGACTCGTTGGTGATTCCATTGTTCGAGTGCAGCTCGAGGAATTTTGCGGGAGGAACCCCTGTCGTAGGCGCCGTTACTGCTATCATGGTGCAAGGGTGGAGGATATAACTAAGTGTTGATTTTTTTACAGACTGAACCTCTGGAAAGACAACGTATGTTGTTCACGTCGGTACTAATAACATTCTAAATTCTAGATCGGAAGAGCTGCTGGCTCGGTACAGAGACTTATTAGAGCGACTAAAGGAAACACTAAAAGATTGTTTAACAGGTATACTTGCTTGAATTATCCAACGTAACGAGTTCTACAGCAAGGCGACATATATTAACAATAACCTAAAGTCACTTTGCGAATTTTTGGAGGAGTTTCTACGGCAGGAGGGACTTGTTCCTCGGAGATGAACTTCACCTTAATGACGTTGGAGCTGCGCGTTTAGGAAGACTATTTTATAATACTGTTTCTTTTCAGGCTGCCGTAACTCGAACGGTCCTGGCGTAATTTCGTTAAAATTCCCTTGCTCGCGCGAAGGTATCGCAGTTGCAAACAATTTCAAGGTTCTATCCTTAAATGACGAGCCTACGAAATAAAAAAACAAAGTTTTTTCTTTAATTGCTTGTAAAGACTGATTTAATTGCGATAAATGAATCGTGGCTTAGCACTGAAACACGTGACTTTGTAGGGGGAGTATGAAATTAGAGGGTATAGACTTTTTAAACAGAATAGGTAGGTGAGGAGGCGGTGTTATGTTGTATATCAAAGATAATATTGCGAACGTTATAGAAGTAAACGACAGAATTCCAGAACCGATAGATTCGACCATAGCAGAACTTAAATTGAACGATTTCAAACTTCTTGTTACCGTTCTATATAGGCCAGGGCCGGATTAACCATTAAGCAAAATAAGCCCGTGCTTAGGGCATCAAGGGAAGGGGGGCACCACAGAAATTTTCCATTGTCGGATTTACCATGGATTTATTATACTATTATAATCGCGGCTTATAGCCTATAAGCTGTTGAAAACTGAATTATATATATTCATATATAGTATTTATTTTTTTTCATTGTTTGAATTTGTAGTGAACAACAACCCTTTTGAGAGAATAAATATATTTCGTTGTAATCACACACTTTACGCTTTGCGTTATTATTTTGTTTATATCAAATCTTTGAGCGCCATATTAAAAATACATATAGATTAAATATTTTCGTGTGCTATAGTAAATGTAAAAACAAGATTCAGTCATGCTGAACTTTATAAAATAATTGTAGAAGACAATATTGAGTGTGCCTTCCCAATGTAGAAATTGCCTTTCGTATATTTTTAACATTAATGGTCACAAATTGCTCAGCTGAGCGTTCATTTTCTCAGTTGAAGTATATTAAAAATACCAACAGAACAACTATGCAACAAGGCAGGCTGGATGCCTTATCTCTACTAAGTATAGAAGCAGATGTGTTACGTAAGATTAATTTTGAGGATCTGATCAAAGACTGCAATTAAAAAAAGTAGGAGAAAACTTTTCAAATATAAATGAAGTGGAAGTATACAAAAATAAACATTATTTTCCATCTTACTGTAAGTTTTGTTTCATTTCAAAAAAAAAATTTTATTTTATGGTTTATTTTTGTTTATATTTTGAATTACATATATATGGGGCACCAAAATCTTTTATGTGCTTAGGCCTCTAAAGGTCTTAATCCGGCCCTGATATAGGCCCCCTAATCAGACAGCTGAGACGGACGAAGCGTTATATCGTGAACTAAGAATAATAGGTAGTGAGCAGGGCTTAGTTATGGGTGACTTTAATTGCGCCAACGTGAATTACGATACAATGCAGGGGGACGCGGAAAGTAATCGTTTAATTTTCTCGAGGATAGCTTTCTTATTCAAAAGGTTGGGGAACCTACGAGGTTGGACAGTATTTTAGATTTAGTAATAACTACGGATGATAGGCTAATCACGGATCTTCAAGTAATAGAACCGTTAAGGAATAGCGATCACAATATGGTAGAGTTTATCGGACCTCTAAGTAATCACTCGAAACCAGCTAACTCGACTAAAATTTCTTACTTCCACTGCGCAGGCTTTTGTAAATTTCGAAATGAATTGTCACGCGTCAATAAGGAAAACGTAATGGGGATCTCCAACGCAAAAATAATGTGGGAATCGTTTGAAACAGTATTTAGGACTATAAATGAGGAATGTGTACCATATAGGATTAAGCGTGCGAAAGTAAACAAGCCCTTGAGGTTTACTTCTAGAGTAGGGATATTATAAGGAGTAGAGATAGGGCTTATAGGCTACATAAGTACGATAAAGACAATTTGTGGTTACGAAACTACATATATCTAAGGCGTGAAGCGAAAAGTGTAATTAAAAAGTCCGTGTGATTTTGAAATCTCCATAGCTCGTGACAGCAAAGAAAACCCGAAGCGATTCTTTCAATAGTCAATAACAGGAATCCAGTAAAGTGTGTCTTGGGGCCGTTGAAAAATTTTGACGGAGAGCTAGTTCCTGAAAACAAGCAAATGGCTACCCTGCTAAACGAATTTTTTAGTCAGTTTTTACACTAAAAGATGTAACGAATATCCCTACGGTCATAGACAATACTTTTTGACAATGGTAATACTTTAGATAATATTGGGGTTAGTGAAAGGGAGGTAATGAGCTATATTGATAAAATGAAAATGCATAAATCACCAGGGCGGATTCCATATATCCCACACAACTAGAAGAATTAAAAGAAAGTATTGTTGTGCCGCTTGCAAAGATTTTTAATGCGTCTATTTCTGATGGGTGCGTACCAGATAACAAGCAAATGGCTACCCTGCTAAACGAATTTTTTAGTCAGTTTTTACACTAAAAGTAACGAATATCCCTACGGTCATAGACAATACTTTTTGACAATGGTAATACTTTAGATAATATTGGGGTTAGTGAAAGGGAGGTAATGAGCTATATTGATAAAATGAAAATGCATAAATCACCAGGGCGGATTCCATATATCCCACACAACTAGAAGAATTAAAAGAAAGTATTGTTGTGCCGCTTGCAAAGATTTTTAATGCGTCTATTTCTGATGGGTGCGTACCAGATAATTTCAAGTTAACAAATGTAACACCTATTTTTAATGAAGGCGAGAAATTATATAGGCCAATCAGTTTAACGTCTGTTGTAGGTAAGCTACTGGAATCAATAATTAGGGATCGTATATTCGAACACTTGGAATTGCATAACTTGATTAGAAGTACGCAGCACGGTTTTAGGCGAAACAAATCTTGCTTAACTAATCTTTTAGAATTTTTTCAAAGCGTGGTTGAAGTTTACAGATCTACAGAAGCTAAGGCTAACAAAGACCCTAAGATCCACTCTAAGCAGGAACGGAGCAAGAGTGTCATGGGCCCCGGGGCAAAACTTATTTACGGGCCCCCTAACAAAATTTTTATTATAAATTTGTATTGCTTTTCTTTGCATTATTTATTTAGCATATATTTAAGAATTATGATGATACTTGTACGCATGGAGGCATAGAAGGCAAAACGTTACGCAAAATATTTAGTTTTAAAAAGGATACCGTGAAATAAAAGTTTACTTACGACAACATCAGAACTTGACTTTTCTTGCCTTTCTTTCAGCAAATCCATTAATTAAATCCCTCAAGTTAATATTTCTAGCTTTCTTGTTTTCAATTGATATAATTGAGAGTCCACTCAATCTTTTTTCATTAATAGAATTTGGAAGATAGTTCTTTATTAGTTTAAGTTTTGAAAACGATCTCTCTGCACTTGAAACTTGTTAGAAAAACTAGAAGAGGAAGAACCATTGTTGTCCCACGGTGATATGATGACTAAGCTGATTGATGCAGCATTGCTTGTATATATTAAGTTAAGGTGTATATACATATATCCATCTTATAATTGTAAGGTTAGTGAAAAATTCACTTAATTTAGAGCTAGCATTTTTGGGCTCTTGTGGCATCATTGTTTGGGCACTCTTGTGGCATCATTTTGGGGCGCTGCGCGTCTTTTCTACTCGTTTGTGGAATGCCTGTTATTTTATTTATTTGTCGGGTTCGAAATCCCAGCTGAGCCGTGAACGGCCAAATTCTAAAGGGCAAGTTCTACCTAAAGCCCAAGTTAAGCTAAATTAAACTTTACGGATTTGAGATCCTATTAGGTCCTACCTCAGGGTAACCTCAGGGTTGCTGACTCGATGCGGGCCTACCTTAGACCTTAAATTACATGAACTTAAAAGGTAAACAAAAGGGTACTATTTGTGGTCTTCTTTATGAACCTTGCAACAACAACGCAACCTGGACTATTGCACGATGCAACAATCATGTATCTAAACAACCAACTGAATTGCAAGAGAGCTCTCTATCAAACCACACCTTTACGTACGACCTTCCACAAACGAGTAGAAAGGACGCGCAGCATCCCAAAATGATGCCAACAATGTGACCAAACAACGATGCCACAAGAGCTCAAAAATGCTAGTTCTAAATTAATTTAATTTTTCACTAACCTTACAATTATGAGATGGATATATATACACCTTAACTTAATATATATACAAGCAATGCTGCATCAATCAGCTTAGTCATCGTATCGCCTTGGGACAACAATGGTTCTTCCTCTTCTAGATTTTCTAACACTCCCCACCGAAGAGGCATTGTTGTCATTACCTTCTGCAAGGTTAGCCAAGCCTTCTTCATGAGGCTGTAACTCAAATGTTTCATCTTGACTATTTGTGTTTTTGCTGATTTCTAAAGCATAGAGTTTTTGTATAGGTCTCTTTAACTTTCCTCCTGAAGTCTTTACCAGTGCAGACCTAACTAAATTGTCTTTGCCAACAAACAACTCTTCAATTATGCCAAGCTTCCAGCATTGCCTTGGTCTTTCATCCCCAATCATTACCACTTCTCCCACCTTGATACAATTTGCATTGGAGCCCTTTACCTTGCCTGATGGGTAATAATTGAGTTCTGGCAAGTATTCCATCTGCCACCTCTTCCATAACTGATCTTGTAGCTCTTCAAGGTACCTGAACCGTCTGGTTAACTCTCCTTGAGTGCTCTGGATGGGCTGCAAGTCTTCTGGCACACTGGGGTTTGATGTTAATCGTTTACCACAAAGAAAATGATTTGGTGTCAATGGCTCTGCATCCTGCCTACTGTTGTAAACAAAAGTGATAGGCCTACTGTTCACCATTGCTTCTACTTCACATAAAACAGTAGAGAATTCTTCTTTGCTCAAATGAGCATTAGCTAAAAGTTTCTTTAATGGACACTTTACACTTCTCACTAGCCTTTCCCAAAATCCTCCCCACCATGGTGCTCTCTCAACAATAAACTCCCACTGTACCCCTTGGTGTGAAAAGTAGGATTGGAATCCTTCCTCTTTTAGCAAGGACCAAATTTCTTGGAGTTCCTTTGCAGCCTTTTTGAAGGTTTTTGCATTATCCGATATGATTTTATTTGGGAAACCCCTTCTGTTCACAAACCTTTTAAAGGCCAAAAGAAATACATCACTACTTAAGTTGCTTACCAACTCCAAATGGATTGCTCTGGTGATAGCACAGGTGAAAAGACATATATAACCTTTGTTAGACTCCCCTCGCTCATACACATAGACTGGCCCTGCAAAGTCTACTCCCACTACATCAAATGGGCAGTATAGACACACCGTTCTCTTGGAAGTGGAGCCACCTTTTCATAATAAGGCTTTGCACTCCAACGCTTGCAAACCACACATTTATGCAAGACCTTTTTCACTACTTGTCTAATTTTGAGAATCCAAAATTGTTGTCTAATCTCTATTATCACTTCTCTAACTCCAGCATGTAACAGCTTATGATGAGTATCCAGGATCAAAAGGTCCACAAAGTGCCCCCCAGAAGGTAGCAAAATTGGATGTCTTTTCTCCTTTGGAAGCCCAGAAAACTGTAGTCTACCTCCTACTCTCAATAAATCCTGATCCAAAAACACATCCAAACCCTTGAGCGCAGAATGTGTTGGTAGAACCTGTAATGGATGGCTGGTGAGCAATTCCCGCTCTTCACCAAATTTTTCCTTCTGCGCATATACCACCCAGTATTTCCTGGCTTGCCGAATCTCATTACTGTTCAGAATTCCTTCCCTTCTTGTTTCTCCCTTAATGTTGTTGGTAAATCTATATATCCATGCTGTCACTCTTAACAATCTTTTCAGACTGCTAATGTCCTCAAGCCTCAATAGGGGTCCTGCTGCATAACTTGACAACTGTTCACAGCGCATTTTCTCACCTCACTCACCCATGCTTCTTCAGCCTGGCATTCTCCTACAATAGGCTGATTAGAAGGCCAGTTTTCACTTCCAAGTTTTAGCCACTCTGGCCATTCCACCACAACTTGATTGTGAAAGATCTTTCACCGAAATTCCTCGTGTTGGTAAATCAGCGGGGTTTTGGATGCCTGGACAATGCTTCCATTGCTTGGGATCTGTGTGCGCTTGAATTTCCTCCACCCTATTGGCAACAAATGGTTTCCATTTCCTTGCCTGACTTCTTAACCAGTGCCAAACTATAGTGGAGTCTGTCCAATAATAGCTTGGAATTTCATAGAGGGCCAAAGACTTTCGCACTGTAATTGCAAGCCGACTAGCAATAACGGCACCCATCAATTCCAACCTTGGAACAGAAAGCCTTTTCAAAGGTGCTACTCTACTCTTTGCAGCAACCAACCTGCAACTTACTTCCTCTTGCAATGCGCCTCTTATATAAATACAAGTTGCATAGGCTTCCTCACTTGCATCACAAAAGATGTGCAGCTCCAAATTGTCTGGACTATTGTTCAACTCTCCAAAGTACCATCTGGAATTTCAATGTCTCCAAGATGTGCCAATTCTTTGAACCAATATTTCCACCTTACCACCATATGATCAGGTAACTCTTGGTCCCAACCAAGTCCAATTTCCCAGAGGCTCTGAAACCAAATTTTTGACTTTATCACAAATGGAGCCAGGAATCCAAGAGGATCAAAGACCTTCGAAGCCAAACTAAGAGCTGTCCGTTTTGTCCACCTTGTCTCATTCTCAGCCAGCTCTACTAAAGATTTCCCATTGAAGGTAAACAAATCATCATCTTGCTGCCAAACGATGCCTAGCACCTTTGCGTCTATTGCCCACAACTCCTTAATACCAGAATCCTCAATACTTTCTGCTGCGTCAGGTACTACAGAGGAATGACTCATAAACTCTTGTAATTGCGAATGATTGGTCTGCCATTTTCTGAGCTCCATGCCAGCCTCCCTCATTATAGCTCTAGCCTCCATGAATATCTGTTTAGCCATTTCTGTATTATCCACGGAACATAGCAAATCATCAACATAAAAATTTTTCCTTATGTGTTCAATAGTGTTAGGATAGACTTCAGAATATTTCTTAAAATGGTACTGCATAGTAGCTGCCAACAGAAATGGACTAGAGCTGAGGCCAAACAACACTGACTTCATTCTATATGCTTGAACCTTAGGTTCATTTTCCAACAAGTCTTTCGTATCCACCCACAGATACCTTACTGCATCTCTGTCCTCTGGTTTTAACTTTATCCGCAAAAAAGCTTGCTTCACATCTGCAGTCAATGCTACTCTACCAAACCTGAATCTCAGTAACAAGGAAAATAAATCTGCATTTAAATTTGGCCCATCCAAACAGTCATTCAAGGACACACCACCTTTGTCCTTGGCTGAGCCATCAAAAACTACCCTCAGTTTGGTGGTAGTTTTGTCTCGCCGTACCACTGCATGGTGTGGCAGATAATGTGCCTCCTGGCTCACCAGCTCACCTTGCACCCTTTCAGCATAGCCCTCCCTTACATAACTTAGGATGGCCTCATCGTATTCAATTAACAACTCCTCATTTTTTCTTAGCCTGTACAATGAAGTCTCCAACCTCCGATTAGCTAGCTGAAGGTTTGAACCGGGTTTGCAAGAATCCTTCCATGGTAGGCCAACTTCATAGCAACCATCTCTAAACCCAATCCCTTTTTCAAAGTGCTCTAAAACATCATTGTTCACTGTACTTGCCTGGTTGTCCTTTATACCAATAGATTCAAGTTCCCAAAATGCTTTCAAATGCCTTTCCAGACCATGGCTGTTCTCCTCAATCTTAACAAAGAGAGCCTTAACTTCCATTTCATTGCAATAACTACCATGTAGCATCCAGCCTAGCTTACTTTCAATAGCTACTGGGCCTTGAGATGTACGGACAATATTACCAGTGATGAAGTCCCAATAATAGTCAGCTCCAATCAAAAGACTAATATCTTCTGTTCCCTCAAACTTATTATTGCCCAAATTAATTCCTTCAACTTGCAATTCTTGGACACATGCCATATCTAAACAAGTAGTGACTGGAGCACAAAGTTCCTCAATCTCTACAGCTTGGACCTTGATAGTGGGACTTTGCGGTAACAACCCTTTAACCAGAACTTCTACCTTCTTAAATTTGGTTCGGTTTTGAACGGAACCCCCAAACCCAGAAATTCTTAAATTTTCCCTCTTAAGTTCTTTAAACTTCAATTTTCTGGAAATTCTGGTCTTAATAAAACTACACTGGCTACCACTATCAAACAACACTCTTACAGTAGCTTCTCCCTCATTCCCAATTAATAAGGCTGCAGTTGTTTGCAATAATCCCCCTTTACTTTTACTCCCTTGCATAGCAGTGGCATGTGCCACTGATGTCTCTACTTCTGGGGTAGGCCTACTAAGAGTGTTTTCACACAATAATGGCTGATGCCTACCATGACATTTTTTGCACAAAATTTTAAACTTACAAAACCTTGCTCTATGACCTTTCAAAAAACATTTAAAACATGCTGTGGACTTAGTTACCCTGTCCTTTCTCTCCTCAAAGGGTAAGGCCTCAGCCACCTCACATTTATATGACTTGTGGTTGCTTTCGCAAAATATACGTTCCTTGATTCCCTTTAATTTATTCTCAGAGGAGGCATGTAGAGCTGACACTGTACCTGGGCTATTCCTTTTTGTGGAAACTTTGGTGCTGTGCCTGCCTTTGTCCTCTTGTTTACCATCCCACTGTGCAAACTCAACTCCCTCTCGTCTTGCTAATTCTGTGCCTAAAAGACTTAACATCTGCTGAAGGGGGATGTACACATGTTCTGCAGAGTGTCCCCTACTTAATTCAAGCAAAATTGAGCTAGGCAATTTAGACTCCAGTGTAGGAACCAACATTATACCATACTTTTCCATTCCTACACCCAAGTTGTCCAGAGACCTAGTTCTAATTTCAAATTCATCATATAACTGCCGTAACTCCTTGACACTATTAGGATTATTAACAGGAGGTATAGTTAAAAGTGCACGGAGGTGGCTTTTAATTATGATCTCTGGCTTACCAAACCGTTTCTTTAATATATCCCAAGCCACATTATAATTAGCCTCTGTTAATGCTAATCCTGCTATAGTCTTTGCTGCCTCCCCTTCCAAGAGGGACCGCAAATAATTAAACTTCTCCACGGCACTTAACACTTGACTAGAATGAACTGCTGATTGAAAACTGTCTGCCCATCCTTGCCATTCCTGAATACTCCCAGAAAATGTTTTGAGTACAAGCCTCGGTAATTGAACTACAGATCTGTTAACCTTAACTTCACAAGCATCATTTGTTGAGTGTTGTGTTTCATTATTAGACCTGGTCTCTAACTGTACTGAGCTGCTAAACTCTTTTGCTCGGAGGCCTACGTTAGTCATATCATCAATAATCTCTTCAAAGTAAATTATGTTATTTTCTATTTCATCCTTTCTATAAGAGCCTCAATTTTAACATTTACCTCACTTAGAGCAACCTTTTTAGTTTCTAATATGGCAAGCTTCGCAGTCACTAAGCGTAAATCCTCTTGCTCTATGGCAGAATCTATAGTGGCAATGACCTTTGTAATTAGACCTTTGTAGGCACTTCTCCTTTTTATAAATTTGTTCAATTCAGATGCACTCATCTTCAATGTAAACAACCCTTGGGCTCAATACCAAATGAGCTGAATTGGCAGAAATACTTAACCAACTGATCAAACGCAAATTTTTACTTTCAAATAAACTGAATTGCTGATTGGGGTACTAACCAAACACCAGTATGGAATACCAAATTTTCCACCCCAGGACCTTAATTCAATAATGACCCAAAATTAACCAAACCAGAAAAAATATAGGCCAAAAAACGACCGACGACTGGCCAAGTTTCGCAATTGGGCGACCAAACTTTACCCTGGGACCTTAATTCAATAATAACCCAAAATTAACCAAACCGGAAAAAAAGTAGGCCAAAAAACGACAGACGACTGGCCAAGTTTCGCAATTGGGCAACCAAACTTTACCCTGGGACCTTAATTCAATAATAACCCAAAATTAACCAAACCGGAAAAAAAGTAGGCCAAAAAACGACAGACGACTGGCCAAGTTTCGCAATTGGGCGACCAAACTTTTTACCCTGGGACCTTAACTCAATAATACTCAACCCGTCTAGGCCTAACTTGGGATACAATTTGCACAATCAGAACTTTGCCGAAAAATGGTCACTGACTCAGTCTTGGGGTAGAAATCCGGTTCTGAAGGACCATGTTATTTTATTTATTTGTCGGGTTCGAAATCCCAGCTGAGCCGTGAACGGCCAAATTCTAAAGGGCAAGTTCTACCTAAAGCCCAAGTTAAGCTAAATTAAACTTTACGGATTTGAGATCCTATTAGGTCCTACCTCAGGGTAACCTCAGGGTTGCTGACTCGATGCGGGCCTACCTTAGACCTTAAATTACATGAACTTAAAAGGTAAACAAAAGGGTACTATTTGTGGTCTTCTTTATGAACCTTGCAACAACAACGCAACCTGGACTATTGCACGATGCAACAATCATGTATCTAAACAACCAAACTGAATTGCAAGAGAGCTCTCTATCAAACCACACCTTTACGTACGACCTTCCACAAACGAGTAGAAAGGACGCGCAGCATCCCAAAATGATGCCAACAATGTGACCAAACAACGATGCCACAAGAGCTCAAAAATGCTAGTTCTAAATTAATTTAATTTTTCACTAACCTTACAATTATGAGATGGATATATATACACCTTAACTTAATATATATACAAGCAATGCTGCTCAATCAGCTTAGTCATCGTATCGCCTTGGGACAACAATGGTTCTTCCTCTTCTAGATTTTCTAACAATGCCGTACTTACAGGGTGTGGTCTTATAGAGAGCTCTCTTGCAATTCAGCTTGGTGGTTTAGATACAAGATTGTTGCATCGTGCAATAGTGCAGGTTGTGTTGTTGTTGCAAGGTTTAGAAAGAAGACCATAAATAGTGCCCTTTTTGTTTTTTATCTTAAATTCATGCAACTAAGGCCTAAGGTAGGCCCACATCGAGTCAGCAACCCTGAGGTAGGACCTAATAGGACCTCCAAGTCCGTAAGTTTTTAATTCTATCTTAACTTGGGCTGTAGGTTGAACTGGCACTTCAGAGCTTGGACATTCACGGCTCAGCTGGGATTTTGAACCCAATAAAAAAAAAATATATGGTCCTTCAGAACCGGATTCTAGCCCAAGACTGAGTCGTGACTATTTTCGGCAAAGTTCTGATTGTGGCAAATTGTGGCCCAAACTTAGGCCTAGACGGGTTTGAGCATAATTGAGTTAAGGTCCCAGGGTAGAAAGTTTGTCGCCCACATTGCGAAACTTGGCCACTCGTCGTCGTTGTTTTTGGCCTACATTTTTACCGGTTTGGTTAATTTTGGTTTATTATTCGTAGGCGAAGGTTGCAGACTTCGGTGCGCCAGTTACTTGGTGGAAATTTGGTATTCCATACTGGTGGTTGGTCAGTACCCCCCCAGCAATTCAGTTTTTGAAAAAAGCAAAATTTGCGTTTGATTAGTTTAAGTATTTTTGCCAATTCGCTTTTGGCATTGAGCCCAATTGTTGTTTGCATTGAAGATGAGTGCAGCTGAATTGAACAAGTTTAAAAAAGGAGAAGCGCCTACAAAGGTCTAATTACAAAGGTCATTGCCACTATAGATTCTGCCATAGATCAAGAGGATTTAAGCTAGTGACCACAGCTTTCCATATAAGAAACTAAAAAAGGTTGCTCAGGTGAGTAAATGTTAAAATGAAGCTCTTATAGAAGAGGATGAAATAGAAAATACATAATTTACTTTGAAGAGATTATTGATGATATAATTAAAGTATGCCACCGAGCAAAAGAGTTTAGCAGCTCAGTACAGTTAGAGACCAGGTCTAATAATGAACACAACCTCAACAATGGTTTTTGTGAAGTTAAGGTTAACAGATCTGCAGTTCATTTTCGGGCTGTGGAGTCGGCACATAAAAACCGACTCCGACTCCGACTCCTCAATTTTTTGTCTATCCGACTCCGACTCCGAGGTATATTAATTCTAATCTGCTATGATGATAATTACACAAGAGGTATTTTCATCACCACCACGTGAAGCATCATCATCTGTGGTCATTGTTACGGTAACTTTGTCTGTATAAAGAATCTTGTAGTGGTGCTTGTCGTTCAGTAGATTTCTGATCTTTTTGTTAACTTTGAAGTAGTTGGAAGGTTTTTTTACTATCTTTGCTCAATGACAACTTCTAAAATTTTGGGATGGAAACACTGCAAATGTCTTTTCAAATTTGATGCTCTGGTTGGTGCATTTTATCAGAGCCAGTAAAACTGATTTTTGCTTCACATAATTTTTCATCATCATCATCATCTTCTATCATACACTGACACACGAAATGTTTCCCATCTGTGGTTATTGTAAAATATTAAAAAACTGCAGACTTTGTTGGAAGTGTCTTTGCCATTGTGAAAGGGGTTTTAGACTTGAAAGTTAAAAACTTATGAAATTTAGAAAGAACTCGAAATTAAATAAGCATTAAAATAAAAAATATTATCTGAAAAGAAAAAATGAATTAATGGCATTAGTGTCTGAAATGGAAAACATTGTGTTTATTATTCAAGTGGTTTAACCACCATAGCTGCCAGTGATATCACACACAAAAACATATTTTATTAAAATTTATATTGAGGTCGGAGTCGGAGTCGGTACATTTTTACCGACTCCGACTCCGACTCCAGCACCACCAAAATTGCTTCCGACTCCGACTCCACGACTCCGACTCCGACTCCACAGCCCTGGTTCAATTGCCGAGGCTTGTACTCAAAACATTTTTTGGGAGTATTCAGAAGTGGCAAGGATGGGCAGACAGTTTTCAATCAGCAGTTCATTCTAGTCAAGTGTTAAGTGCGGTGGAGAAGTTTAATTATTTGCAGTCCCTCTTGGAAGGGGAGGCAGGATTATCATTAACAGAGGCTAATTATAATGTGGCTTGGGATATATTAAAGAGACGGTTTGGTAAGCCAGAGATCTTAATTAAAAGCCACCTCCGTGAACTTTTAGCTATACCTCGTTAGTAATCTCAATAGTGTCAAGGAGTTACGGCAGTTATATGATGAATTTGAAGTTAGAACTAGGTCCCTGGACAACTTGGGTGTAGGAATGGAAAGGTATGGTATAATGTTGGTCACTATACTGGAGTCTAAATTGCCTAGCTCAATTTTGCTTGAATTAAGTAGGGGACACTACAGAACATGTGTACATCCCCCTTCAGCAGATGTTAAGTCTTTTAGGCACAGAATTAGCAAGACGAGAGGGAATTGAGTTTGCACAGTGGGATGTTAAACAAGAGGATAAAGGCAGGCACAGCACCAAGGTTTCTACAAAAAGGAATATCCCAGGTACAGTGTCAGCTCGACATGCATCCTCTGAGAATAAATTAAAGGGAATCAAGGAATGTATATTTTGCGAAGGCAACCACAAGTCATATAAATGTGGGGTGGCTGAGGCTTTACCTTTTGAGGAGAGAAAGGACAGGGTAACTAAGTCCACAGCATGTTTTAAATGTTTTTTGAAAGGTCATAGAGCAAGGTTTTGTAAGTTTAAAATTTTGTGCAAAAAAGTCATGGTAGGCATCAGCCATTATTGTGTGAAAACACTCTTAGTAAGGCCTACCCCAGAAGTAGAGACATCAGTGGCACATGCCACTGCTATGCAAGGGAGTAAAAGTAAAGGGGGATTATTGCAAACAGCTGCAGCCTTATTAATTGGGAATGATGGAGGAGCTACTGTAAGAGTGTTGTTTGATAGTGGTAGCCAGTGTAGCTTTATTAAGACTAGAATTTCCAGAAAATTGAAGTTTAAAGAACTTAAGAGGGAAAATTTAAGAATTTCTGGGTTTGGGGGTTCCGTTCAAAACCGAACCAAAGTTAAGAGGGTAGAAGTTCTGGTTAAGGGGTTGTTACCACAAAGTCCCACTATCAAGGTCCAAGCTGTAGAGATTGAGGAACTTTGTGCTCCAGTCACTACTTGTTTAGATATGGCGTGTGTCCAAGAATTGCAAGTTAAAGGAATTAATTTGGGCAATAATAAGTTTGAAGGAACAGAAGATATTAGTCTTTTGATTGGAGCTGACTATTATTGGGACTTCATCACTGGTAATATTGTCCGCACATCTCGAGGCCCGGTAGCTATTAAAAGTAAGCTAGGCTGGATGCTACATGGTAGCTATTGCAATGAAATGGCAGTTAAAGCTCTTTTTGTTAAGATTGAGGAGAACAGCCATGGTTTGGAAAGGCATTTTAAAGCGTTTTGGGAACTTGAATCCATTGATATAAAGGACAAACAGGCAAGTACAGTGAACTGTGATGTTTTAGAGCAATTTAAAAAGGGATTGGGTTTAGAGATGGTTGCTATGAAGTTGGCCTCCCTTGGAAGAATTCTTGCAAACCCGGTTCAAACCTTCAGCTAGCTAATCGGAGGTTGGAGACTTCATTGTACAGGCTAAGAAAAAATGAGTTGTTAATTGAATACAATGAGGCCATCCTAAGCTATGTAAGGGAGGGCTATGCTGAGAGGGTGCAAGGTGAGATGGTGAGCCAGGAGGCACATTATCTGCCACACCATGCAGTGGTACGGCGAGACAGAACTACGACCAAAATGAGGGTAGTTTTTGATGGCTCAGCTAAGGACAAAGGTGGTGTGTCCTTGAATGACTGTTTGGATGCTGGGTCAAATTTAAATGCAGATTTATTTTCCTTGTTACTGAGATTCAGGTTTGGTAGAGTAGCATTGACTGCAGATGTGAAGCAAGCCTTTTGCGGATAAAGTTAAAACCAGAGGACAGAGATGCAGTAAGGTATATGTGGGTGGATACGAAAGACTTGTTGGAAAATGAACCTAAGGTTCAAGTATATAGAATGAAGTCAATGTTGTTTGGCCTCAGCTCTAGTCCATTTCTGTTGGCAGCTGCTATGCAGTACCATTTTAAGAAATATTCTGAAGTCTATCCTAACACTATTGAACACATAAGGAAAAGTTTTTATGTTCATGATTTGCTGTGTTCGTGGATAATACAGAAATGGCTAAACAGATATTCATGGAGGCTAGAGCTATAATGAGGGAGGCTGGCATGGAGCTTAGAAAATGGCAGACCAATCATTCTCAATTACAAGAGTTTATGAGTCAGTCCTCTGTAGTACCTGATGCAGCAGAAAGTATTGAGGATTCTGGTATTAAGGAGTTGTGGGCAATAGACGCAAAAGTGATAGGCATTGTTTGGCAGCAAGGAGAGGATTTGTTTACCTTCAATGGGAAATCTTTAGTAGAGCTGGCTGAGAATGAGACAAGGTGGACAAAACGTACAGCTCTTAGTTTGGCTTCAAAGATCTTTCATCCTCTTGGATTCCTGGCTCCATTTGTGATAAAGTAAAAAATTTGGTTTCAGAGCCTCTGGGAAATTGGACTTGGTTAGAACCAAGAGTTACCTGATCATATGGTGGTACGGTGGAAATATTTGTCAAAGAATTGGCACATCTTGGAGATATTGAAATCCCAAGATGGTACTTTGGAGAGTTGAACAGTAGTCCAGACAATTTGGAGCTGCACATCTTTTGTGATGCAAGTGAGGAAGTATGCAACTTGTATTTATATAAGAGGCACATTGCAAGAGGAAGTAAGTTGCAGGTTCGTTGCTGCAAAGAGCAGAGTAGCACTTTTGAAAAGGCTTTCTGTTCCAAGGTTGGAATTGATGGGTGCAGTTATTGCTAGTCGGCTTGCAGTTACAGTGGAAAAGTCTTTGGCCCTCTATGAAATTCCAAGCTATTATTGGACAGACTCCACTATAGTTTGGCACTGGTTAAGAAGCCAGGCAAGGAAATGGAAACCATTTGTTGCCAATAGGGTGGAGGAAATTGAAGCGCTCACAGATCCCAAGCAATGGAAGCATTGTCCAGGCACCCAAAACCCCGCTGATTTACCAACACGAGGAATTTCAGTGAAAGATCTTGCACAGTCAAGTTTGTGGTGGAATGGGCCAGAGTGGCTAAAACTTGGAAGTGAAAACTGGCCTTCTAATCAGCCTATTGTCGGAGAATGCCAGGCTGAAGAAGCATGGGTGAGTGAGGTGAGAAAATGCACTCTGAACAGTTGTCAAGTTGTGCAGCAGGATCCCATATTGAGGCATGAGGACATTAGCAGTCTGAAAAGGTTGTTAAGAGTGACAACATGGGTATATAGATTTACCAACAATATTAAGGGAGAAACAAGAAGGGAAGGAATTCTGAACAGTAAGGAGATTCAGCAAGCCAGGAAATACTGGGTGGTATTTGTGCAGAAGGAAAAATTTGGTGAAGAGAGGGAATTGCTCACCAGCCGTCCATTACAGGTTCAACCAACACATTCTGCTCTCAAGGGTTTGGATGTGTTTTTGGTTCAGGATTTATTGAGAGTAGGAGGTAGACTACAGTTTCTGGGCTTCCAGAGGAGAAAAAACATCCAATTTTGCTACCTTCTGGGGGGCACTTTGTGGAACTTTTAATCCTGGATACTCATCATAAGTTGTTACATGCTGGAGTTAGAGAAGTGATAATAGAGATCAGAAAACAGTTTTGGATTCCCAAAATTAGACAAGTAGTAAAAAAGCTCTTGCATAAATGTGTGGTTTGCAAGCGTTGGAGTGCAAAGCCTTATTATGAAAAGGTGGCTCCACTTCCAAGAGAACGGTGTGTCTATACTGCCCCATTTGATGTAGTGGGAGTAGACTTCGCAGGTCCAGTTTATGTGTATGAGCAAGGGGAATCTAACAAAGGTTATATATGTCTTTTCACATGTGCTACCACCAGAGCAATCCATTTGGAGTTGGTAAGCAACTTAAGTAGTGATGTATTTCTTTTGGCCTTTAAAAGGTTTGTGAACAGAAGGGGTTTCCCAAATAAAATCATATCGGATAATGCAAAAACCTTCAAAAAGGCTGGAAAGGAACTCCAAGAAATTTGGTCCTTGCTAAAAGAGGAAGGATTCCAATCCTACTTTTCACACCAAGGAGTACAGTGGGAGTTTATTGTTGAGAGCACCATGGTGGGGAGGATTTTGGGAAAGGCTAGTGAGAAGTGTAAAGTGTCCATTAAAGAAACTTTTAGCTAATGCTCATTTGAGCATAGAAGAATTCTGCACTGTTTTATGTGAAGTAGAAGCAATGGTGAACAGTAGGTCTATCACTTTTGTTTATAACAGTATGCAGGATGCAGAGCCATTGACGCCAAATCATTTTCTTTGTGGCAAACGATTAACATCAAGCCCCAGTGTGCCATAAGACTTGCAGCCTATCCAGAGCACTCAAGGAGAGTTAACCACTAGGTTCAGGTACCTTGAAGAGCTACAAGATCAGTTATGGAAGAGGTGGCAGATGGAATATTTGCCAGAACTCAATTATTACCCATCAAGCAATGTAAAGGGCTCCAATGCAAATTGTATCAAGGTGGGAGAAGTGGTAATGATTGGGAATGAAAGACCAAGGCAATGCTGGAAGCTTGGCATAATTGAAGCGTTGTTTGTTGGCAAAGACAATTTAGTTAGGTCTGCACTGGTAAAGACTTCAGGAGGAAAATTAAAGAGACCTATACAAAAACTCTATGCTTTAGAAATCAGCAAAAACACGGATAGTCAAGATGAAACATTTGAGTTACAGCCTCATGGAGAAGACTTGGCTAACCTTGCAAAGGTAATGACAATAATGCCTCTTCGGTGGGGAGTGTTAGAAAATCTAGAAGAGGAAGAACCATTGTTGTCCCAAGGGGATATGATGACTAAGCTGATTGATGCAGCATTGCTTGTTAAGTTAAGGTGTATATATTAAGTTAAGGTGTATATATATCCATCTCATAATTGTAAGGTTAGTGAAAAACTCACTTAATTTAGAGCTAGCATTTTTGGGCTCTTGTGGCATCATTGTTTGGGCACTCTTGTGGCATCATTTTGGGGCGCTGCGCGTCTTTTCTACTTACAGGGTATGGTCTTATAGAGAGCTCTCTTGCAATTCAGTTTGGTTGTTTAGATACAAGATTGTTGCATCGTGCAATAGTGCAGGTTTTGTTGTTGTTGCAAGGTTTAGAAAGAAGACCATAAATAATGCCCCTTTTGTTTTTTATCTTAAATTCATGCAACTGAGGCCTAAGGTAGGCCCACATCGAGTCAGCAACCCTGAGGTAGGACCTAATAGGACCTCCAAGTCCGTAAGTTTTTAATTCTATCTTAACTTGGGCTGTAGGTTGAACTGGCCCTTCAGAGCTTGGCCGTTCACGGCTCAGCTGGGATTTTGAACCCAATAAAAAAAAAAAATAAAACTATCACAGGAATTGTGAGGAACAATGTTATGGCAGTCACAACTTCGGGAAAACTTGAGCACAAAGTACTGTTGTCTTTCATTAAAAATGAATATAGCTCATGGATTTATCGTCATTTTTTCAATGTCTGTTTTTAAGCACATTCGAAAAGAGAGTAATTGACTTGGAAATCCAGAGGAAATATTTTTATGTACTTGCTTTGTTGCTCTCTCAAATAACTTCTCATCACTTGTTGAAACGACCCGGGCCCCGGGGGACTGCCCCGCCTGCCCCTAGCTAGTTCCGCCCCTGACTGTAAGGTTAGCCCGAGAGAAAGGAAAGAGGAGGGGGTTAAAAGAGGAGAAGGGGTTAAGTAAGTAGAAAACCTATCATTCGTCGGTTAACATTCATTCAGAAAAAGAGAAAGAAAGACTCACCATCATCATCCGCCGGCCACTGCCGACAAGTCGGAAAAATAGTCGAGGAGAATAGGAAAGGGGTGAAAGATGAAAAGAAGTAAAATAAGAACGCTTACAAACCATGCAAACACAGTCTTAACTCACTGTCATACCATGCAAACTACAGACATGCAAGTAAAGAGAGGATAAGAAAAAAAAAGTAGGTAAAGTAAAACAAAAAGTGGGTTAGTTTACGCTACGAGCTACATCTACGTTCGTGTTAGTCTAATTTTTTTTTTTTTTTAATAATTTCATTGATGGCGTCACAAGTTGGCATTATCGTCAACAGACTCACCCTCGACCACCACCCCCAGAGCTCCTGTGACTAATTTTTCTTTTATTTTAAACAACGTTAATATTTTTAAAATGCCTATCTAGATGGTTCTTAAACACATTGACGCTGGTAGAGTTCACGACGGGTGCGGGAAGATTATTCCATTTATCAATTACTTTAAACGTAAAAACGTTTTTAGCGATATTAGTAATGAAACGTCTGTCACGCAACTTAAATCCGTTATTACGAGTATTGCTATTATCGAAAGTGAACAGTTTGTCAAAATTTACGTTATCGATGTTATTAACGATTTTGAAAACTTCAATAAGCTCCCCCCTTAATCTCCTAGTTTCGAGTGAATGCAAGTCTAACTCTTTAATCCTATCTTCATAAAGCTTGTTGCGCAATGACGGAATTAGTTTCGTGGCACGACGCTGAACCCTTTTTAACCTATCGATATCCTCACGCAAATACGGGTACCAAAACTGAACGGCATATTCTAAATGAGGCCTGACTAGGGACTTGTAAAGGAGGAATATAATATCCTTCGATTTAAATTCGAAATTACGCGCTATGAAGCCTAACATCCTATTAGCTTTTGTGCAAGACTCCAGGCACTGGTTCCTAACCTTTAAATCCTTAGATATGCGTACGCCTAAATCTACTTCCTCGGCAACGGTCGTTAACTCTCTATTATCGTACGCGTATCTAAGGATTTAAAGGTTAGGAACCAGTGCCTGGAGTCTTGCACAAAAGCTAATAGGATGTTAGGCTTCATAGCGCGTAATTTCGAATTTAAATCGAAGGATATTATATTGCCCCTTTACAAGTCCCTAGTCAGGCCTCATTTAGAATATGCCGTTCAGTTTTGGTGCCCGTACTTGCGTGAGGATATTGATAGGTTAGAAAGGGTTCAGCGTCGTGCCACGAAACTGATTCCGTCATTGCGCAACAAGCCTTATGAAGATAGGATTAAAGAGTTAGACCTGTATTCACTCGAAACTAGGAGATTAAGGGGGGAGCTTATTGAAGTTTTCAAAATCGTTAATAACATCGATAACGTAAATTTTGACAAATTGTTCACTTTCGATAATAGTAATACTCGTAATAACGGATTTAAGTTGCGTGGCAGACGCTTCATTACTAATATCGCTAAAAACTTCTTTACGTTTAAAGTAATTGATAAATGGAATAATCTTCCCGCGCCCGTCGTGAACTCTACCAGCGTTAATGTGTTTAAGAACCGTCTTGACAGACATTTTAAAAATATTAACGCTGTTTAAAATAAAATAATAAAAAAAAACAATTAGCAACAGGAGCTCTGGTGGTGGTGGTGGTCGAGGATGAGTCTGTTGACGATAAATGCCAGCTTGTGACATGCCAGCGTGTGATGCCAGCAATAAAATTATTAAAAAAAAAAAAATTAGACTAACACGAACGTAGATGTAGCTCGTAGTGGAAACTAACCCACTTTTTGTTTAACTTTACCTACTTTTTTTTTTTTTTATCCTCTCCTTACTTTGCATGTTTGTAACTCTCTTTTCTTGCATGTTTGTAGTTTGCATGGTATGACAGTGAGTTAAGACTGTGTTTGCATGGTTTGTAAGCGTTCTTATTTTACTTCTTTTCATCTTTCACCCCTCTCCTATTTTCTCCGACTATTTTTCTGACTTGTCGGCAGTGGCCGGCGGATGATGATGGTGAGTCTTTTTTCTCTCTTTCTGAGTGAATGTTAACCCACGAGTGATAGGTGTTCCTCCTTACTTAACCTCTTATTCTCTTCTCTTAACCCCCTACTCTTTCCTTTCTCTCGGGCTAACCTTAGAGTAGATCTTAGGGTCTTTGTTAGCCTTAGCTTCTGTAGATCTGTAGATCCATCGTGTACGTGTAATTATTGTTACGAGAACCTATATGCAAAACTTTACATTTGTCTACGTTAAATTGCATCTGCCACTTATCCATCCACTCCATAATCCTATTTACATCGTCTTGGAGCCTATTTCTATCGTCCTCGTTAACAATAGTCATCGGGTGGGAGATGTAGTGTATTTAGATTTTCAAAAAGCGTTTGACATCGTACCGCACAAAAACTCGTTGAAAAAACTAAGGCTCATGGAATCAGGGGTGTAGTAATAAATTGGATAGAAGAGTGGTCGTTGATGGAGTGGAGTCGTCTTGGGCTAATGTAGCGAGCGGCGTTCTTCAGGGTTCTGTATTGGGGCCCTTTGCTTTTTCTTATAGTATTAACGATTTAGATGTCGGCCTAGTCAGTACAGTTTCAAAGTTTGCGGATGACACGAAGTTGGGTGGTAGGGCAATTAATGATGAAGATAGAGGTAAAATCCAGGAAGATCTAAACAAAATCGTTGATTGGTCAGTCATATGGCAAATGGGATTTAACGTCGATAAGTGCAAAATTTTACATATAGGTTCGCGTAACGGTAATTTTGCGTATAGTATGTTAGGGAAGGAGTTGGCAAGCGTAAAACAGGAAAAATATTTAGGAGTTATCGTCACTGGTGATTTAAAAGTGGCGAAACAAAGTACAGCAGTGGTCAATAAGGCGAACAAGGTGCTACGTTTTATAGCTAGGAATTTTGAGTACAAATCGCGCGATATTATTTTTCCTCTTTATAAATCATTAATTAGACCCCATTTGGAGTATGCGATCCAATTCTGGAATCCACATATGCGCAAAGATATAGATAAAATCGAAAGAGTTCAAAGACGAGCAACTAAGATGATTCCGTCGTTTAGGTCGAAGTCGTACGAGGATAGGCTTAAGGAGCTAAAATTGACTACACTCAAGACTAGGAGGCTAAGGGGTGATCTAATGCAAGTTTTCAAAATTATGAATGGGTTCGATAACGTAAATAGAGAGAGCTTTTTCAAAATATCACAATATAATAGAACTAGAAATAACGGGTGTAAGTTGACAAGTAGAAGGTTCGAGACAGCAGTTTCCAAAAATTTTTTTACGCATAGAATAGTAAATAGCTGGAATAGTTTGCCGGTAAAAGTAATCAGTAGCACGTCTATAAACATGTTTAAAAATCGATTAGATGCACATGTTGATTGATTGGGTATAGTTTAAGGGAATAAAATGAACGTTTTTGTGGTTCGGAACCCACGTAAAATTGTAGGTCCCCCTCCGCCATCACGGAGGACATGCGCAGTACACAACTACAACCACAGTTAGTAGACCAGCCATGAGTGGATCTTAGGGTCTTTGTTGGTCTATAGCATTATAACATTAGCATTGTTTTCACCGACTTAAATTCAAGTGATCTACCAATAAATCCTAAGATTCTATTTGCTTGTCTGACTGCTGCAATACATTGCTTACTCGGTTTAAGTGTGTCTGCAAGAATAACACCTAACTCTTTCTCTTCCGTAACACTCGTTAGTGTCTTGTCGTACATAGAATATATTTCTTTAATTGTTTCTACCGATATGCACCGTTTCACATTTATCTTTTAGGTTCATTTGTCAAATTTCTTCCCATTCGAGTAATTTATTAATATCTTGAATCTGCAAACGTTCTGCCGCTGAATTTGTTCGTCCCCCTAGTTTGAGATCATCCGCAAATTTTGAAATTATACTGTTAATTCCTATGTCTGTCATTGACATAAATAATAAGAATTGGTCCCGGAACTGATCCCTGATGCACCTCGCTATTTACATCACTTTTCTAGTTGGACTCTTTGCCATTATTGACCACTCGGACAATTTTTAATCGATTTGAGAACATTACCATCAATTCCTTAATAATGAAGTTCAGCTGATAATCTCGTATCTCTTCATCAAACCCCCTTTGAAAATCGAAATTTATAATATCTACCGTTTTACTCTTGGCATTTACAATATCATTAAAGAAATCGAGAAAATCAATAAGACAAGAACGATTACGTCGAAAACTGTGTTGAGAATCTTTGATGAATTCGGAAAAATAAAGAATAAATAATAGGGTGGAGTGAAAAAATCAAAAGTGCCAGAATCAAAATTGAGGGGGTCTAGATAGTTGTCTTTTGTCCAGGATTAAACTTTAAAACCTATTTTTGGTGGTTGCATACAAAACTGTGACTGCTACCGGCCAATTTATACAAATCGTATGTGCGCGCGACCAAAATTTGAACCCAGTGATCTAACGGGTGTCCAATAAAAAATTGTACCCTATAAATGTTTAATAGTTTTTAAAATTATATTTGAAACAATTTCATATTTTCACCATATATTGGCAACAACATGGCACAACTTCACTCAGAATTTCAGGTGTCTACGCAAGAAATTAACGGTCTTGCCGCAGTTGCACGATATGCTCAAGATGTGAGCCTTTACGTTGGAGGCAGAGCTGAATCCGCCGCGCAAAGTTAATGATGGTTCGTGCACACTCTTCAGCCGGGATGCTCCGGATTTTTCTTGTCATGGCAGTTTTCAATTCTGTAATTGTCTGTGGCCTTCCCCCATATTGACCTGGCCTGAAAGCAGAAAATGAGCTTCATCCGAAAATCAGAAATTGTCCAAGAAGTCTGGTTCCGCCTCAATTTTATTGATAAAACAACGACACATCTTAACACGCCTTGCCATATCATTGGCCGTTAATTGTTGAAAAACACCAATGTGATAAGGATGGAGATTAAGATCTTTGTGTAGGATGTTTGATAGGCTTCCTCTCGGTATCTGCAGCTCTTGTGGGCGTCGTCTCAGTGACTCTTTCGGGCTGTGACCCACTGACTCCCTGACCGCTTCAATGTTCTCCGGTGTCCGCTGCGATAGAGGTCGTCCGGAACTCTGTGAATTTATATTATTTACAGTACCCTTTTCGCAAAACTTCTTTACCCAATACACAAGATGTGATTTCAATGGAAGTGATTGATGTTTGCCATAGTTAAAAACTTAAAATGCTTTGGAAAACTCCTGGCTGTCTGCTTGTATGATTTGGATTTTAGGTAGCTTTCAACGCAGAATGTCTTTTCTTCAGTCCTCCACCCCATTGTCAAAGATGCATGGATCCTCTTCAAATCTTCAGAGATTTTTTGCCAAAAGGTTTACAATACACATCTGAAAAATAAAAACATTCATTTAAAAAACAGAAAAGTTATTCAAATTTGTTCGGGTACAATGTTTTATTAGACACCAGGTATCTCGGGATTCTGGATATGATAGAAAGCCAATTTAAAAACTGTTTATAATGTATTTTTTACCTCTGAAACAGATTAAAACATCTGCAGAGGGCTGCAGGGTAAATAATGCATCAAAAATTCCATATTTCGTAATTTTTGCTCAAAAAATGCAATTTTTCGGCCCTTTTTCTCCAAATATTTTGTTTTCTATTTGAAATTATATTTTATATTTTTCTTTTCAAGTTGAATTTATAGAATTGAGAAATACATGTACTTTGATAACTTTATTGCCAAAAAATACTACATAGTAGGATGTTAAGACGCAGTGACACAGTTAAAATTCTTGGAGGTCACAGATTTTCAAGCACAGACTTATTCCCCAACGGAAAGCTTCCTCTTGCTAAAGATGTCATCCAACGTGTAATGGCAGAAGAAAAATGGACAACCAGACAAGCAGCTGATACGGTTGCACTAAGTCTGATTGAACACTGGATTTGGTGCAATGTCTATCCAATTTCACGCCCCAGTGTCACCAGCAAGATTTAGGATCTAGTCAAAGAATTTTCGAGGTAAGACTCAAATTTTCAGTCCCTTATAAAAAGATTTAAAATATGTCATACTTTTGTAAATTTTGTAGTTACATTTATTTGTTTGTGACAGTAATTTTATTAATATAATCATGTGATTCACTGATTTGCAAATCATAAGAATGATCGGTAATAAATTCTGTTTTGACTAGAACTTAACTTCAGGTATATAATTGAAATTTGCATTCACAACATTCATTAAAGTTTTGGTAATTTTGTAGGTTTGATAGATATCCAAAAAATAAACGTGGTGACAAGTTCCGGAGTGATCTTGCTTCCTTCATTGACAAAACTTCCAAAGTTGTTTGACATCTTCTGTGAGGACTCAAATCGGAGAAGAGATTTGGATCATTTGTATCAACTCAAAATGACAGAGGAAGACTATGTTTCCTATGAGGACCAGAAAACAGCCAGAATAGGACGATGCTTTGTTTTTAAGGAACGCCTTACATCGGCAAACATCAGATACAAAAGGAGAGGAGTATAGCAGGAGCAAGCAAAAGAAAAGAATCTGTGAGTTTGATCTACAGTATATAAATTAAAAAACTTTTGATTAATGGCCACCGAAAATCTGGGTTTCTTGAAATGATTGTGCTTCAAATTATAAAATTTTGTTTTGCGTCTTTGGTAAACTACCTTGTTTCATAATCATATTGTATTTTATTATCCCCAGGGAAGAGCTCAGAAGAGTTTTTCAAGTTGTCCCATCAAGTTCAGCAGCAATACATGACAGTGATCTCGACAGTCTCTCAAGTCAGGGCAGCCTGGAATCACATGGTGAAACAGCTGGTGTCAGTGAACAACAGGAATCCAGGACAGAACAAAATAGGAAGAGTCTACCAAACCTCGCTCAGCAGTGTGACAGGTATACTGTATAGTTTAAAATATGAGTATGCTTTGAACACTCTTGTTGCTCTATTGACAATACCTTTGAAAAAATTATTTATAATCCATGTAACGTTGCTAATAGTTCGAGTCCAAATCTTGGACACTGCTGTCCAATGAACATCTTGTTAGAATATTAACTTGATATAAAATAAATGTCTTTTACCAGGTATCAAATAAGTGAGAGCCGGAGCAGCAGTTGCATCAGCAGTTTTAGAGGATTATGGAATTATCACTACTACTGATAAGATGAACGTAATTGACAGGTAACAGTCCAATTATCTTGTACATTAGTATCTGATTCAAATCAAGCATTTCACAAAAAGGCATACGTTCCAAACAAGTGTTGAAATTTAAATATTGTTAGTAAAAACCTATGGAGCTTCCTTAAATAACTGTCTTTAAAATTGAGTAAATTTGCACGATGAACTTTGCAGGAACAAGCAGAGAAGAGAACGTAAAAAATATCGTAAAGCCATAAGAAAAGAGGATGGTAAATTACTTGAATTGGTAGATGCTATTTATGTGGATGGTCGCAAAGATGCAACAATGGTGACAGTTAAAGTGAATGGCAAATATTACAAAGAATTGAGCTCGAAGAGCACTATTTAATTGTAGCAGAACCTGGTAAGATTTAAAATTTTGACCTCTAGTTTGCATTTTGTAACAGATATTACTCAAAATATTTATTAAGATGAATTTTGGATATAGAAATTGGGAAAAAGATATAAACCCTGAAATATCTAAAAAATTCTCTTTAATTTCAGAATACTATTTCAAGTGATTTCTACCTCTCACATGTGACTCCAAGTAATGGCAAGGGGTCGACTATTGCAACAGAAATATTATACAAGGCCCTCAGAGACACAGCTACAAACCAAATTTGTCATGATAGGATCTGATGAGACTAATACAATGACCGGTTCAAATGGTGAAGCTATCAGATGCCTGGAAGAACTGCTTGGTAGACCTTTGCAGTGGAGCGTTTGCCTACTACATTGTAATGAGCTCCCCTTTCGTAACGCCTTTGTTACTCTGGGTGGAACAACAAAGAGCCCAGACTCATTTTCAGGAAAGATAGGGGTTGAACTTGGTGGAAGTGTATCTCAGTGGGATGTAATTTCATTCAAGCCAATTAGGAATTGAAAATTTCCAGTTGTTCCTAACGAAGTACTGGAGGACCTCAGCACTGATCAGTATTATGCTTACAGAATCTGTATGGCTGTTATGCTTGGCTGTGTTGATCCTAATCTTGAGTTCCTTGAAGTTGGACCAATCTGTCATTCAAGGTGGTTAACTCTGGCATGTAGAATCCTCAGATTTTAGACATCTCAAAGGAAGCCTTCCAAAGTTCTGGTCACACTTGCAGAGTTTTGTATCTTGGTCTATTTTCCAAGTTGGTTCCAGATCAAGAAGGAGTATCGATGCACAAATGGTGCTAAGAACTTTTATGATATGCTCCAAAGGATCCTGAAATTTCCTCACAAGGAAGCCAGGAAGATAACCCTAAAGACCCTCTACCGAAATGCATACTATGCTCACCCTGAGAACGTATTAATTGCCATGCTTGCATATTCAGACCACAAATCCGCAACATCGCAGTTAACAAGGTACTTTTGGTCAGAGGGAATGAATCAGTTGAAACAGTGATAGACAATGACTTCGAAGGTGTTGATCTGATAACACTGGGTAACAAAATTTGAAAAATTTTCTGTTTATTGTGATTTTTCTGTCGTTTCTTAATGATTTCGGGCGCTGATTCAAAAAATGATATTGGTTTTTGCTCTATCATCAACCGTTTCAAAAATATAGGTTATCACACTTTTCATATGGCAAAGTATATAAAGAAGGCTTAAATATTTTCTGAAAATAAAAACACTATTGGAAATTAATGTTTATTGAGCCAAAATTGTTTGACAAACCCAAAATGGTGCAAAGGATATAATATATATCATGAGGAAACCGATAAGAGAATAACAAGCCTCGTTATGCAGTGTGCGTTCCTTAAAAATGCACTGAAGAACGCGACTTCCGCGTATGAACATTCTTATCCTTTCTGATCAGCGACCATACGTAGTCTCCCATCATGGAAGCATCCCAATGGCCCTGGTACCTTTTTTCCATCGTTTGAATATCTTGATGGAATCTTTCGCCATGTTCTTCACTCACATAGCCCAGGTTATCATGAAAAAAGTCTAGATGTGAATGCAGATAGTGTAATTTTAAAGACATGCGGCACCCCATTTTGCCATAGCACTTAATCAAGTTTGACACTAACTCCTTATAGTTTGGTGCTTTATGGTTGCCTAAAAACCCACGAACCACATCACGGAAAGCACACCAAGCCTCTTTTTTCGATCGGAGTCATCTTGGCTTCAAGGTTCCTTGAATTCAACAGCGCCTTGACTTGTGGTCCTACAAAGATGCCAGCCTTGACTTTGGCCTCAGAGAGTTTAGGGAACATGACTCGAATCTGTTGGAAAACTTCTCTCCAAAATCTAACGCAGTTACAAACTGCTTAATTAGACCCAACTTAATATGGAGAGGTGGTAGCAGAACTATGTCAGGCTTCACAAGAGGTTCCCTGAGTACATTGTACTTTCCTGTTGCAGTCCTTCACGTGGAGGCCACTGAACTGTTTTATAGTGCTCAGTTGAAGCCCTGCTATCCCACAGCAAAGAAAACATGAATATTTAGTAAACCCTCCTTGTAAACCTAACAGGAAACCAATCATTTTGAAATCACCACACACGTCCCAGTTATATTGTTCATACCTGATTGTGAGCAGTTGTTTGACATTTCATAGTCCTCTTTCATTTGAACAGAATGTGGCAACTGGTATAGATGGCTATTTGTTCCCATTGTGGAGTAGAACACTTTTAAACTCCGAGTTGAGCTGTCAATAAACAGGCCCACTTTGAGGGTATATGTGTTAACCCAATAGCTGTGAATAGACCATTAACCTCGCTGCCAATAACAGAGGGAGCCATTGACATCGTAGAACCTTGCAGACTCTTCATGCCGCTTTCGGTATACAGTGCTCTTGCAGTCTTCTCCAAGCAAATTCCACTCTGAGTCTGGAGGTCAGAAGCTCAGACCCTGATTTCGTCAGACCCAAATCTCTAAGTAAGTCGTCCAATTCCCTCTGATTTGGAAAGTGAGGGTTTGTACTGAAAGTTACTGTATATTCTTCATCATGACTATCCTCACCAGCCGACATCTCAGATGAGCTAGCTGCATCCTCATTTTCAACCTGCAAAGCAAAGAAACAAAATATAGGCATAGCTATATATGTAGAAGAGCATCAGCACTAAGAAAAATCGACACATAATGACCCACATTCTGTAAATACAGAAGGTAAAGTAATGGATAGATACCTCTTCTGGTGGACGTGGTATTGGAAGACCTTCGCCATGTGGTACAGGAGCTATGAACGACGCTATGCTTGGATACTGAAGAGTCTGCCTTCCTTTAACTTTCCTGTACTTAGAAACATCTACCATGCAGTAGTAGCAATCGTCGTGGTGGCTCTTTGGTTCTCTCCATATTCTGGGTACCGCAAAGGCAAAGGGCATTGCCTTACGTACTCCCCGCAGCCACCCTTCAAGTGTGGAGCGGCAGCTTCCACAGATCACATGGGGTGCCCAGGGCTTATCTTGGTCACCCATAAGCATACCAAAATAGAGCCGATACGCGATCCAGAACTTGGTGCCTTTCACAATCTTGTGCGATACTTGCTTGGGGCCTATGTAATACCCACAAACATAGCAGAATATATCCGGCGAGTGTTTACAAGCTCTAGTTGCCATTCTCTTTACCAAACTGTACTACATTAATCATAACCTGCAGACATAGAGAGAAGAGTTATTAAATCTGCAACAGATTACAGATTCCAGAAAAAAGATGTATTCACAACACTGAAATAATGTTCGCAATAAAAAAGGATCGATAACACTCAAATCGTCAGCACAGAGAAGCACAGAAACACAGTACCTCAGTGCTGGTAACCATCAGACAAACAACCTGCTTCCTTTGTGTGCTCACACTTACTGACTTCTCAGACTCTGCGCTCTTCTTTATATAGCACAGTGGAAGTTTCGGGCAATTTCAAGAGCAAGAAACTGTCAACGAACATCCGGATTGTTCTCAACAATTCCTGATTATTCTGATATTGCTGCGCCCATAATAACCTTATACTGGTAAAACATGAAAAATGGATTATCTCTGAAACCATTGATGATAAACACAAACCAAGGCCAGATTTGGACTCAGCGCCCACAAATGCATATAAAAACATAAAAAATTCTATATAAACAGAATCAGTGTTACACAGTGTAATTGATTCATATGAGGATATTGAAGTCCCAGAGTTACAGCCTGACTTGAGTGTTGTTGTTGTTGTTCTTTAGCCGATCAGCTCACCCTGATCGAGCAAGCCGGCGGCACGCAGGTAACCGATCGCCCTCTCCGAAGTGGGCCAGAGGTTCAGCGCACTAGTGATGCTGTGTTGTGTTCTATGTTGTGCTAGAGTGGTACAGTCTGTCATAATGTGTTCAATTGTTTGTGGTGTGTCCTGGCACAGGTGGCAGGTGTCGTCTGTGGAGTTGTCTAGTCTGTGTTTATATGTCCGTAAGTTCGGGTGATGTCCACATCGGAATCGTGTTAAGTTAACTCGATCCGATCTGCTCAGGCTGATCTCTAACCTGTTAATGGGTGGCGTCTTCGCACCTAGGACCGCATTCGGACCGAGTCGTGTCAGTGCTTTGTGGGTTAGGTGTGTGTGTGTGTGTGTGTGTGTGTGTTTTCTGTACTGTGTGATGTCTGTGGGGCGTGGTATGGAATGGAGTATTTGGTTATAATGTGTCTCTGGTGTTACCTTAATGGTGCGACGTGTTGGTGCATGATTGTACATGTAGTAGCAAGGGTGTTGTGGGTTAGTTGTCGCTGCTGCTTGAATTGTGTTCCCCTCATGTTTAAATGTTCCCTAATTTTCAGTATTTTTGTTTCTCTGTGCAGGTGTTCTATTGGTGTTGTTTGAGTACATCCTTTAATGATACGAAGTGCATTGTTTTGTATTGTGTATAAGGTGTTTGTGTGTGTGTTTGAGATAATGGGTGCACAGCACGGGCTAGCATAGTCCATAACTGAGCGAATATATTGTTTGTATATGAGTGATGTTTCCTGCTGGTGTCCAAAGTTTGTGCCTGTTACTACCCTAAGCGTGTTAAGTCTTGACGTACATTTGTTTATAATGTCCTGAATGTGGTTTTCAAAAGATAATGATGTGTTGTATGTGACCCCAAGTATTTTGGTCCTGTGAGTGTGTGGAATGTTGGTGTTGTTTAGTGTAAGCTGTGGAATTATCTGGTGTTCTTTTGCGTTGCTTGTTAGCAAGGTGATGGTTGATTTTGTGGGCGCTACTTTGAATCTATTGTGTGTGAGCCAGTCTTGTATACTGTTTATGTATGTTTGTAGGTTATTTGTAGCGGTATCGATGTTGTTGTGGGTGGAAGTTAGAGTGATGTCATCTGCATATGATCATAAGGTAAGCTTTTTATCTATGGGTGTTGGAATGTCATACATGTATAAGTTGAACAGTGTTGGTGAGACAACAGAGCCTTGAGGGACCCCGTTCAGAAAAAGCTTGTGTTTGGATGACTTGCCATTAAATGTGACATGTAAGTATCTTCCTGAAAGATAGTTGCTCAGCCATCTTTTAGTGTTATTGTGCATGTTTGTGTTGAGTATTTTGTTTATGAGAGGGAAGCGTGGGATGGCATCAAATGCTTTACTAATGTCTATTGTTGCTAATAGTGCACGTTGAGCTGGTCGTCTGGAGTTGATGCCATCCATGATGTGCTGCGTGAGGTTAGTGAGTAATGTGGTTGAGTGGTGAGGTCTGAATTCATGTTGAATAGGCGATAGTAGTATGTGTGGGTTGGTGATTTGTAAGATTAGTCTTTCCGTTACTTTGGAAGGTGTGCATAATAAAGTAATGGGTCTATAGGAAGCTGGTTCTGTTGGATTTTTGTTAGGTTTGAGTAGTGTAATAATTTAACTTGTTTCCATATGTTAGGAATAATAGTGTTAGTATGAAAATGTGCTGATGTTTGTGAGAGCTAGTATTCCCTGTGGTCCCAAGTGTTTCAGGTGTATGTTAGATATGTTGTCTGGTCCAGTAGCCTTCGAATTCTTAATGTTTTTGCTGATCTTGGTGGTCTGGTCTGTATTGAAGGGTGTAATGGTCGTGACGAGTCTAGGTTTTCTTGTGTCTGGCTGTTTGTCTGTCTGCGTGTTTCTGGTTGTTTTCTCTGTTTAGGTGACTTATCTTTGCGTAGTGATGAACAGAGCTGTGCCTAGCGGCGCTAATTAGCGACGCTAGTTAATTATTAGCGCATCCATTAGCGGCGCTATTTTTCAAAATAGTTAGCGGAACAGATAGCGCCGCTACATTTTTAGGCAAGGTTAGCCGCTAAGCGCTAATATAAATTAAAATTAATAGTGTCTTAGAATTATATTCTCTATATTACGTTGCTTTTTGTGCATAATGCTGAACGCAGAATGTATAATAATAAACAGTTTCCTGAACTGAGTATGTAAAGGAGGACAATGTCTTTCCAATAAATAAGTTTAATTATAAATATCAAATTACACAATTTTCTTGAATACCCAATAATTATTTTAAAGATATAATTTTGCTCCCATTTGACACTATAAAAGATAATAACAAATAGCGAACACATATAAGTATATACAAATGCATTATTATTATTAAAAAATAGTACTTAGATATACATTTCATAAAAATTAGCACCAAAATTAGCGTTAGCGTTAACGTCGCTAATTTTAAAAACTGTTAGCATTCGCGTTAGCGGCGCTAGAATTTATTTGCATTAGCGTTAGCGGCCCTATATTTATCAGTTCGTGCGCACAGCTCTGGTGATTAACTAGAATGTTAGCTTGTTGTGTATACTATGCTGGAATATTATTTTGACTGCGACAGATAGCCGCGTGTGAAGTGTGAATGCCATTGTTAGAGTGGGTAATGCTGTTTATAGTCTCGTATAACGTGGATGTATCTGTGGAGTGGTTTAGTGTTGTTATGAATTCCCTAAATGTTTCTCTTTGTTTTTCTTTAAGTTTGTTGTTTATTTCTGTGTTGAGCTGTTGTACCTGCTGTTTTATGGCTTCTGTGTGTGGTGTGTGTGTGTTATGTTTGAGGTTGTTACGTTGCCTTATGAGGTGAGCTATTTCTCTATTGTAATTTGGGTTGTATTTCCTAATGTTGCTCTCGGATATGTATTTGTTTGCATTATTGATGATCTGATTAAATGTCTTGAGTGTTGTATTGATGTTTATGATGGGTGTGTTGTTTAATGTGGTGAATTGTTCCTCAGTCTGTATTTTGAACTGTTCCAAATCAGTTTTCTTGTAATTTCTGTAAGTGTGTCTAAGGTTGTTGGGGCAGAGTGTAGAACGTGTTGTAATGATGATGGGCAGGTGGTCTGATGACAGTTGTTTTTCTGTTCTCCAGTGTGTATGTGTTGCTAGTGAGGGGGAACAGACCGTTATGTCTGGGGAGGAGTTCGAGTATCCTGCTTGATGTGGTATGTGTGTATGTTCTGTATTGCTAAGAATGAAGAAGCTGTTTAGTTGTGTGGCTATGTTGGCGCCTCTGGTGTTGCTTTGGTTGTGCAGGTACCAACTAGTGTTTTTAGCGTTGAAGTCTCCTCCTAAGATGGCATTAGTGAGAGAGGCCAGATTGTGTAACTGTGGATTGTAATTTGCTGGCACCTGAGGTGAACTATCTGGTGGGATGTAAATGTTGATTAGTGTGGTGTGTTTTGCGCGTGTTTTAATGTTAACTGCCTGTATTTCTATCGTGTTATCTGCTTGGATTGTGTTTGGATGTTTTGGGTGGCATCAGTGTAGCTATTGCTTTTACGTATGTAAGTGATGAGTCCACCCCCAGTCCACCCCCAGTACGGTCTTGACGGATCGCCGTGAAGTCAGGGGTGGTGGGTGTTTTGTGTGTGCGTTTTAGTTTTGTTTCTTGTATAAGTGCTACGTGAATGTTTTGTTTGTGTACGGATTCCCTAAGCTGCATAATTTTGTTTGTGAGGCCATCTACGTTGTACTGTAATATGTTAATATTATACTTCTGTATGTGTCTCATGGTGCTATTGTGTCTGTCTTTGTGTATAGTGACATGTGTAAGTTGTACTGGGGCCTGGATTAGTCTTAATGTCGCCGGAGAGTAAGAGTAGTCCAGGGAGCACGCAATTGCTCCCCGTAAATGAAAAAAATAGCACGCTAAAAATAGGTCCGGCCCCGGGAGCCGATCGGCACTCTGACCGTGCCACGCATCAGGCCGTCGACTGCCAGTCTGGCCAACCGTAGACAGCCCTTTGTATGGAGATTTGAGGAAGTTTGGCCACCAGCGCGTTGATGTTTCGGTTTGGCGTCGCCTCTTCTTCGCGTTGACGTGTCCCGCGCTGGAGGATACAGCCACTGTTAGAAGCTTCCTCGTCAGCTGCTTGAGTGTTGTTGTTGGTTAGCCGATCAGCCCACCCTGGGCGAGCAAGCCGGCGGCACGTAGGTAACCGATCGCCCTCTCCGGAGTGGATCAAAGGTTCAGCGCACTAGTAGTGATGTGTTGTGTTCTATGTTGTGCTAGAGCGGTACAGTCTGTCATAATGTGTTCAATCGTTTGCGGAGTGTCCTGGCACAGGTGGCAGGTGTCGTCTGTGGAGTTGTCTAGTCTGTGTTTATATGTCTGTAAGTTGGGGTGATGGCTACATCGGAATCGTGCTAAGTTAACTCGATCCGATCTGCTCAGGCTGATCTCTGACCTGTCAATGGGTGGCGGCTTCGCACCTAGGACCGCATTCAGACCGAGTCTTGTCAGTGCTTTGTGGGTTAGGTGTGTGTGTGTGTGTGTGTTTTCTGTACTGTGTGATGTCTGTGGGGCGTGGTATGGAATGGAGTATTTGGTTATAATTAGTGATGGGACGATTAATCGGAATCGAGAATCGGAAGAATCGAGCATTTTTCAGGAATCGGAATCGGAATCGGAATCGAGAGAATTGTACCATGATTTCCGATTCTTAAAACGATTCTTTAACTTTTAATTGAACCAGTTTTGCAATGTAAACTTTAAAATTTAAATGAAAGAGGATAACAAATTTTATTTTTATTGTATTGTAGCTATACATTAAAATATGTATATCCATGATGTGTAATCAAGAAGATTAAAATGAATTGTTACAACTTACAGTTGATTTTTATTTTTAAACCAATCTATTATAATTTATAATTTATATTACCATACTCATAATGTAAATAGTTAATCTTACCAGAGTAAAATATGACAATTTCCAGAAAAACAAGTATAGAATTATATTTAAAAATATTGAGAATCGGAATCGGAATCGAGAATCGTATCGGAATCGAGACTTTTTAGTGGTATCGGAATCGGAATCGGAATCGTTAAAAATTTTGGCATCGTCCCATCACTAGTTATAATGTGTCTCTGGTGTTACCTTAATGGTGCGAGGTGTTGGTGCATGATTGTATATGTAGTGGCAAGGGTGTTGTGGGTTAGTTGTCGCTACTGCTTGAATTGTGTTCCTCTCATGTTGAAATGTTCCCTAATTTTCAGTATTTTTGTTTCTGTGTGCAGGTGTTCTATTGGTGTTGTTTGAGTACATCCTTTAATGTATTGTGTATAAGGTGTTTATGTGTGTGTTTGAGATAATGGGTGCACAGCACGGGCTAGTATAGTCCACAACTGAGCGAATATATTGTTTATATATGAGAGAGGAGGTCTTGGCCCACATTAGAAGTTAGTAGTCTCATTGAGTGCTGGCACGTAAGTGAATGTTTATTTGATCACTTTTTCGTTAGGCAGTTCGTCCCTGGGGAGGGACTGAAGAAGGATGCGAGAAAAATAAACTGGCGGAGCTGGGCAGTATTTTAATTTAAAATTAAAGTACTGTAATTTGAAATTAAATTATGAAATTTGGAAATTAATTTAATTACATTTTTTCTATGTATTTTGGCCAGTAATTCAATTACATTTTTGTTCAAGTAATTAATTCTCAAATTACATCTTTCAAATTACTTTCCTAAATTACATTTATCAAGTGCTCTGATTTATCAGTGCCTCAGTGTTAACATTTTCCTACAGGCTACAACTACAAACTACAGTGTTATATGTAAAATTACAGTCGTCAGCAATACATGTTTAACTAGGAATTTCTAACATTTGACAAAACAGGCTGTGTTGCCAAATGTAGCCAACACTAATTGTACGTTCAGACGTTAGTAGGATGGTGTCAAAAGGGTGGAGTGCAATGCAATTGCAAAATGTTACGTAATGTTGCATGATGACGTAATATCGCATAATGTTGCAAGAGTACCCCCACCCCCCTTGGTTGGGGAAAAAAGAACAAAAGAGAGAGAGAGAGAGAGTACAGGCCTTTGTTGCCAACCCAAAATGGGGTTGCAAGGGTCATGCAAACTATTCCCCCCAAAGGGTCAGAAAGAAAGAGAGAGAGAGAGAGAGCGCACAGGCCTTTGTTGCCAACCCCAAAACGGGATTCCAAGGGGCATGCAACTTGGAGGCGGAGTTCTCCCCCAAAGGGACAGAAAGGAAGAGATAGCAAGAGAGAAAGAGGGGTATGCAACTTGGAGGCGGAGTTCTCCCCCAAGCTGAACCCACCAAAGGGGTATACCTAATCTAAGAGGCCTCTATGGGAGGGAAGGGGTTTCCTCACCACCCAAAGAGCCATTAAAAAGAAAGGACCAGAGGTCCTTGCTCGGGCGGCTGCCCGAGCTCTTATGGGAGTCTTCTGCCATACACCGCCTTTTATAGAGTCCCAAACAGCCAGTTGGCTGAGTTGCCAGATAGCGCCATGTATTTAATTCACCAGCCAATAGAAGGCTGAGTTGCCAGTTTGTGCTATATATTTAATTAATCATCCAATAGAAGACTGAGTTGCCAGATAGCAATATTTATTAAATTAATTGATATATTATTCATCCATTTGGTACTAAATACCACCATATATTTTAATTTATATGATGGTAGTTGTCAGGTACTGCCTTTTATTTTAATTCGTTATCACAACAGATGAATCCTCTCCTTAAAGAGAACTATTTATTTTAAAAGAAATTCTGTTTATTAAATAAATAATTAGAATTTAAACACACACACACACACACACACACACAACACACACACACATTCCTATACATACGACCGAGTAACTAAATTAACCCATATATTCATCCATTAACAGTCTTAGAAGACCGATTTGAGAAATAGCAATTAATTAATTATTCAGAAAACCAAACAAATGATATAATTGTGTACAAGGAATAAATAAACACCACGACAACGTTCTGTTTATGAATTAGTGCATATACTTCGGGGCACATCTATGATCAATAATATAATGGAAAATAACAAAATATATAATCATACAAAGCATAGTATTAACCAAATATTAGAAAAATATATAGTTATATTATCAAATATTGGTACAGGAAAATATATACAAAACGTACAATCATATTAAAAAATATATATTTATATTAATTATATATATATATACTCGTACAAAACATAGTATTAACCAAATATTAGAAAATATAGTTATATTATCAAAAGTTATATTATCAAATATTGGTACAGGAAAATATATACAAAACGTACAATCATATTATTATTACATTAAAAATATTGTCGTAACCATGAAGTTTGCATGCAGAAATCTTTTATAAAATAAGTGCAGGAATTTTAGTTTTAAGATTTCGTTGTGTACATCTCTGAACGCAGTGTGGTTTGGCTTATAAACATTCATGAACGAATAAATCAGAAGTGTTTCAGATTGTTTAACGTTTGTTATATCTTAATTCGGATTCTCAGGGAAGGGATAAAAGCCGAGCCACGTGGGGACAGAGGTTTATCACCGAGACCCGACCCCAACGGGAAGGGCAATCCAACGGATTTGGATGTATATGCAAATGGTTGGGTTCCTCTTTCGCTGGGTCGAAAATTTTTGGATTCGTTTCGCTGGATGATGCGACTTTTGTAAGGCAGATTCGAAGACGCTTGCTAAAATTGAACCATAAAATTGGGACTTCGAATCTGTTAACTATATTTAAATGTATTTTTGGGAAGAAGGAGGGGTCTATACTCGGAAATCAGGTCCAGCTCAAATCAGGGGGCCCAGGATCCTGGGAAACGTAGTAAAGACGCCTTCTTTCCCTCTTGTATGGGTAATAGCCTTCTGGGGGACGGTCTTGGGAAAAACAAATGGTTTGATAGGCTTTCAGAACATTGGAAGGCGGGGTCCTTCAAAATTGTAAAGTAAATTCGAAAATTGTTAAGTCAGTTGGTAGTCGTCCTCCTTGAAATTAACTGTGGCTAAATAAACTCATTTAAACTTGTGGTGTAAGAAAATTTAGAACTGAAAGTATAAATTGTCTCCAAATTGAAATTAAGAACTTGTATTGCATTTCATTCGTTTACGCGGAAACTTGTGCATAAGAATTTTATTGCTAGCGACCTTAACCGAGAACTTGATTGGATCTTAATTAATGTTAACCAACGGACCAAGAATTTTGTGAACTTTCCATTAATTTAATTTGGCTCCAATTAAATGCTAAACGGGTACGTCTGGGCCCTAGTTTACTGAACCCGTCAATTTGGGTTCGGAAGTAAGTCCCGTTATTTGGTAGATTGTCGTTTTGCTTTTGGGCGGGCCGTAAATCTGCGGACCGTACGCAGCACAATTGAGAGCAATTTGTCATCTGCAGTCGTAAGTAGAATAATTCTTCAAATTTCATCGTCGATTTCGACCACTTCATTTCTCGTTATTTGTTTTGTTGCACTAAAATATAAAGCCCCTCTATATAAATTACTTAAATTCAGATAACTGTGAACTTTTTCTTTGGATTTATAATTGAATTGTATTTTACGGAAAATTGGTAAATTTAAACGATTTAAATCCAGATAACTGTGAACTTTGTCTTTGAATTTAAAATTGGATTGCATTGTATGGAAACTGATAAATTTACTTCAGAATAAATTTCTAAATTCATGTACTGTTTCGAGTGACATTTAATAAACTTTATAAGAGGGCGTGTGTTGTTTTAGATACCTTGCAATAGGCCTCTCTTGTTAGCTGAGGGTGAATTAACACTCAAAGTAGGCTTCTGGAAAGCCGAAGAACTTACGCCTATCAATTTAAAGGGCCATCCGTCTGGATAGGCCGAGTCATCCTGGACGAAAATAAGAAATAATTTGAAATAAAATTAAAGGGTACGCCCAACTTAAAGGGTGTCAGTGAAGTGAATTAACGTAATTAAAAGGGTGTCCAGTACCATAAATAAATAAACGGGTTGGGCACTACATAAATGGTGTCAGAAGTGGGATCCTATTGCAAGGTATTGGTAGCAAGAGTTTAACTTTTTGTTAAAATAAATTTGCGTGTCAGTAAAGCAGGAACGTAGAAAGTATTTGGAACAGTAATTCTTTGAAATAATTGTAACAGTAAAAAGTGTCGCTAACAGTGATTACAGTTTTAAAGGTCTTGAAATAAAAATAAATAAACAAGCTTCGCGATGTCGGTAAAGAGCGTGGAAATAACGAATGAAGGAGAAAGTACAAGTGACATGAGTGATTCCGAACCAATGAACTTAAACGAAATAAGTACAGAAAGTTTGGAAAATTTAAAAAGGATAAATTTTGCAAACATTATTCGGTTACTCAAGGAATGCAAGGAATTAGAGAAAGAAATAAACCGAAGAGGGTCGAAACTGGAAGACCTTACAATAATTACTCCGCAGCTGGAGTATTGGGACAACCGAAGGTCGGGGTTCGTCTCCGAAGAATCTCTAGTTCCTCCCGTTACAGAAGAAGAACTTTCGACGCAGGAAAGGGTTGGATGGAGAGCAGAGAACCCAGAAGACATCCCAAAGAACCCTTGCAGAAATGCCACAAAGAGCCCAAGAGAGAAACACCGCACCGACGAAGACCGGCAGAAGAATATAGAAACCGTCGGACAGGTATAAAGAGTACTAGCTTACCTTTGCAACGTGAACAGGCAGTAAGGGGTCCTGAGCAAACGGCTTTTGGACACACAGTGGAAGGAAGTTCGCCGAAGTTTATGGGCGAACGGGCACAAGAGAACCCAGGAACCAGCCGAAACGCCGTCAGGAAGGAAAAAGATGAGACACTCAACATAATTGCCCCAAGATTATTAACTTCAGGTAATGCCTTGGTTCAGGCTAATCCCATAAGGAGACATATAAAGTGGGCATACCTAAGGACGCGTTGAAGACCGTTATGCCGGAGTATGCTTGTAATTGCATCAAAGGAACTCCTTTCGGGACTATTGGATGGAATCAACCCAGTTTTCGGTAAACAACCCAAGCTTAGGACTAAGAGATGAAGAGGTCCTAAGCGAAGAAACGCCACATGACCGAAGCCGAAACTGCAGAACTGCAAATCCTCCCACATCCTGGGACTACAACTCACAACATCCAGAAGAAAGAACAGCCACAAAGGAGGACAACATCAAGGATGTGGAGGTGAACGACGGAGACAAGTCCAGCAAGAGAGGAGAGCCCAGAAGGAAGAACTGTGACACTGGTCACAGGAGGAATAACACAACTCAAGAATGTGACTACAACCCCATGAGAAACCAGAAGAGAAAACAAACCAAGTCAAATGAAGACAGCGACTCCAAAGAGGAAACAATGGAAGAAAGTGGCCGGAGCCAGTGCAAGATTTGTCAGCAAATGCGAAATTGGGAAGAGGCGTGCCCTCGAGCAAACCTTCGGCAGGACTGGAAGGAGAAGCCTCCCGAATAGCTTCAGAGGAAGTAGCGGCGAGTCCGTCGGCTAGGACTGATCACCCTACCAGTATTCGTCGCTCAACAAGCTTCCACCGCGCTGGACGATGGTGGAGCTTCCGTCACATTGACATAAGCTATGCACAAGAACATCGGGAGCCTTCTTTGGACAGTTGCCAACTTCTCAGTACACAGTTGCACCGGCCCCGCCCATTCATGTAAGGGAGTAGAAGTAAGTTTGACTATGGGAAGGGGGGTTGAAGAATTCTTTTGTGTCTGTATAATTCCAGAGGCTCAGCAAGACTTGACTATAGGCGTGTTGTTTCGGAGGATATGAAGACGAAACAAAGGTACGAAGCCCAGGTAGACCACCGGAAGAGGACAGTCACTCTGAATGAAACAGTAACCATCCAAGAAAGGGAGTAGACAGTGAAAAGTGCGAGGGTGACTCTGGTAGAGGCAATCCCGCACGAAAAACTAAAGGTGGCCGCCGTGATTCTGACGCGAGAAGTCAGAAGAAACCCGGGGACGTAGTTCCCTTGGACGTCTATTCTCCGCTGCACGGGATGTGCAGTGAAGCTCGGGGAAACTTAAAAATGTTACCGAGCAGGATCCCACAGGGAAGATAAGGTTACTGATGATCAATCAGGATGACGAAGAATACTTGGCGAAAAAGGAGACGTCGTGGGCCTAGTGACGGAGGCAGAGCTAATAGGGAGGGTAGTCGACACGGCCGGTCGACGCTCACCCCAAATTGGAACGAATGTCACGGTGAAAGGAAGTCAAGCATCGAAGAAGGACTTCGAAGAACGAGTGACACGCCTCAAGTCCTATGTCCTTGGTTGGAAATCCTTCTCCGACAAAGAAAGGAAAACCGTCGAAGAGTGGCTAAGGGATTATTCAGATGTCTTCTCAATGGATGGCGAGCCATTGGGTTATAATAACCTGATGCCAATGAAGTTGGAAACCCAGGATCATCCTCCCATCTTTAGGCGACCCTACAGGATACCTATTACACACGAGGAGGAGGTAAAGCGACAAATAGCAGAAATGCTGGATCAAGGAGTGATACAGCATAGCCGTTCCCCCTGGTCGTTTCCATTGGTAATGTGAGGAAAATATGGGGATATGAGTTCCCCTGGACGTCTATTCTCCGCTGCATGGGATATGCGGGAAGGCTCGAGGATACTTGGAGAAGTTGTCGAGCAGAATCCCAAAGGGAAGTTAAATGAAAAGGAATAGACGGAGAAGAAAATTTGGGGTATGGTTTCCCCTGGACGTCTACTCTCCGCTGCAATGAATGTGCAGTGAGGCTCAGCGTGGTTTGCAAGATCACAGAGCGGAAATCTCAACGGGAAGTTAACACTTTCCAAGGAGGCGGTAAAGTTACTCTTGAGAAATAAAAGTGACGACTAAAGAGTATTACCTTGAAGATAAGATGACATCGGCATGGTGGTTGAGGCAACGAGAACGGGGAGGTTAGTCGGAACAGCCGTTTGATTCCTCGCCCGAAAAGAAAAAATGGAACAAGTGTCACGGTGAGAAAGAGTCAAATTTCCACAAGTGACTAAGAAGAGATTGAAAACACCTCAAGACGCATGTTCACCGATGTCCGTCGCTCTCAAAGGGAAGAAGACCGACGAGGGAAAGAAAAGATTAACTACTACCGTCACAGGTAGAGTGCCAGGACCACGTGATCACTAGGAATGAAGAGTGACCACAGGAGTCCAGAGTGGAAGCGATTGAAGAAAAGAAGCGTAGGGCCCTGAGGCTTTGTGTAGACTATAGACCTTGGGACGTCATGGCAGCAAGGACAAAATTAATATCTAACCTTGGCCAAGCTGCACGGGACTCATTACTTCTCGAGCAGGGATTTACGCTCGGGATATTGGCAGTTGGCCATTCACGACGATAGCATCTCGAAAACTGCCTCTCCACGGGAAGCGGTCATTTCGAGTTCAGGGTGGTCCCGTTTGGGTTGTCCAATAGTCCACCAGTGTTCCAAAGAGTAATGAATTTTATTTTGCGAGCAACTGGACAAGGAAGTACTGATTTACTTGGATGACCTCATTGTCCTTGGAAGGTCTTTAGAAGGACATGACGAGAGGGTACGACGAGCCTTGGATAGCCTACGCACCGCCAACTTAAAGGTAAAGTTGGAAAAATGTCAGTTATTACAGTCCCAGGTGGGGTATTTAGGCCATGTGGTCACCAGGAACGGGGTGAAGCCACAGAATCCAAAGAAGAGGCCATCAAAAACTCCCAGAGGCCAACTAACAAAAAGGAATTGAAGCAATGTTATATTTGGGCAGAGTGTCATCGTCCGTTCTGACCATAAGCCGTTGAAGTGGCTTCTGAGGGAAGGACACCGAGAGCCCAATGGAAGACTAGAGCGTTCGGTTATGACATTGCAAGACTACGACGTTCTCATCGAGTACGTGAAAGGCAAACTCAACAGAGTGGCCGATTGGTTGTCCCGCCCGCCTGGAGTGACGAAGGAGTTTGTGAACGCAATATCCGAAAAAAGCGATCATTGATCGCAAGGTAATCAGCAAACACCAGCAGAAGGACGTTGAAATAGCGGCAATTCGAACAGCCATCGAAGAAGGGAAGGCTTTCAGCTGGCCCGTAACCAAGCCCATCCAGCCGTCGAGAGTCAAACTAGTGAGGAACCTGCTGGTTTACATCGATGCGAACGGAAGAGAGGTCATCGTAGTTCCTAAAAAGTTGAGAGCAGCTCATTTGGAAAGCCCACACTGACGTCGGGAGCATTCATCCGGGAGCTATAGGGACTACAGAAATCCTACGGGACCTCTATTTTTGAAGGACAAGACGGCCCGGGAGGTGGCGGACAAGTTCCATCGTTTGATACTGTGCAAACTGGGCGCCCCTTCCGCGGTAGTATCCGACCAAGGTAAGGAGTTCTGGAACGCTACCTTGCAGGAGCTCTTCAGGGTTTGGGAAGTACAACACCAACGGACCGCCGCATACCATCCCCAAAGCAACGGGAAGATCGAACGTCTGAATAAAGAGTTATGCATCAAACTCCGCATACTTTGTGAAGAAACTGGACGAGACTGGGATAAAATCCTCGACACCGTAGAGTTGTCCTTGAACATCAGAGTGCACCGAGCCACGGGATATTCTCCATTCTTCTTGATGTACGGGCGAACCCCCAACGTACCTTCAAAGCTATTTCGCATGCCACAGGAGGCGTGCGTGAGCCCGTACAACCCAGAGGAATACGCCGAAGACCGAAAGAGGAGTCTGAGCGAAATCTACCGCCGAGTGGAAGAGTTCATGCGGAGATACGAGAAGGCTAACGGAATCAAGGAATTGAAGCCGTTCGAAGAGAAGGCGCCCCATGGCTTGGTGTACATTGATTACCCACGACCGGGTAGAGGCAAGTTGGAGCCCCGGTACGAGGGTCCATACATCATCATCGAACAGAAGACTCCAGTCACTTATCTCCTGCGTCACATGATCACTGGACATCAGATAGTGATCCATCGAGACCGCATCCGCCGCAGCATCGAGGCCCCATGGGACGTCGAGCGACAAGGCGGGGCTGACGGCGCAGGGGATGAGATGGGGGAAGGGCCACCGCCCCTCCTCTCTGGAGCTCCGCCCTCGACACCGGAGAAACATCAACAAGGGGAAGTGAACCGGAGTGCGCTTCTTGCCCGCTGGCAGGACCGAGTGGCGGAAGGGGATCCGCCGGGCGCCTCCGAGCTACTTCCTCCCCGAGAGCTTCGCCCAGGGAACGGAGGAACATCGACCCGTGGAGGTGAACCGGAGTGCACCTCCTGCCCCCTGGCAGGACCGAGAGGCGGGCAGGAGCCGCCAGGTGCTTCCGAACTACCTCCTCGCGGGGACCTTATGGGAATAGGGTCCCCCGGAGAAAGCAGACAGGCTGCTTTCACAGGGCCACCGTTTGAGCGTCGTATGCTCTTAGGCCCCGACCTCGAGTACACTACGAAGAACCCGAGGATGACTAAAACTAAATGTGTCAGTGTTAGTGTCCCAATAAAGGGGACAATAAAATGTGTCAGTGTTAGTGTCCCAATAAAGGGGACAAGTAAATGGAAAATTTTGTGAAAATTGTGAGTAAAGTGATAATACCCGACCCTAGTTAAGAAAGTTTGCATCGGAGTGCAAAATTAAAGGAGGGGAGGGATGTCGTAACCATGAAGTTTGCATGCAGAAATCTTTTATAAAATAAGTGCAGGAATTTTAGTTTTAAGATTTCGTTGTGTACATCTCTGAACGCAGTGTGGTTTGGCTTATAAACATTCATGAACGAATAAATCAGAAGTGTTTCAGATTGTTTAACGTTTGTTATATCTTAATTCGGATTCTCAGGGAAGGGATAAAAGCCGACCACGTGGGGACAGAGGTTTATCACCGAGACCCGACCCCAACGGGAAGGGCAATCCAACGGATTTGGTGTATATGCAAATGGTTGGGTTCCTCTTTCGCTGGGTCGAAAATTTTTGGATTCGTTTCGCTGGATGGTGCGACTTTTGTAAGGCAGATTCGAAGACGCTTGCTAAAATTGAACCATAAAATTGGGACTTCGAATCTGTTAACTATATTTAAATGTATTTTTGGGAAGAAGGAGGGGTCTATACTCGGAAATCAGGTCCAGCTCCAATCAGGGGGCCCAGGATCCTGGGAAACGTAGTAAAGACGCCTTCTTTCCCTCTTGTATGGGTAATAGCCTTCTGGGGGACGGTCTTGGGAAAAACAAATGGTTTGATAGGCTTTCAGAACATTGGAAGGCGGGGTCCTTCAAAATTGTAAAGTAAATTCGAAAATTGTTAAGTCAGTTGGTAGTCGTCCTCCTTGAAATTAACTGTGGCTAAATAAACTCATTTAGACTTGTGGTGTAAGAAAATTTAGAACTGAAAGTATAAATTGTCTCCAAATTGAAATTAAGAACTTGTATTGCATTTCATTCGTTTACGCGGAAACTTGTGCATAAGAATTTTATTGTTAGCGACCTTAACCGAGAACTTGATTGGATCTTAATTAATGTTAACCAACGGACCAAGAATTTTGTGAACTTTCCATTAATTTAATTTGGCTCCAATTAAATGCTAAACGGGGTACGTCTGGGCCCTAGTTTACTGAACCCGTCAATTTGGGTTCGGAAGTAAGTCCCGTTATTTAGTAGATTGTCGTTTTGCTTTTGGGCGGGCCGTAAATCTGCGGTCCGTACGCAGCACAATTGAGAGCAATTTGTCATCTGCAGTCGTAAGTAGAATAATTCTTCAAATTTCATCGTCGATTTCGACCACTTCATTTCTCGTTATTTGTTTTGTTGCACTAAAATATAAAGCCCCTCTATATAAATTACTTAAATTCAGATAACTGTGAACTTTTTCTTTGGATTTATAATTGAATTGTATTTTACGGAAAATTGGTAAATTTAAACGATTTAAATCCAGATAACTGTGAACTTTGTCTTTGAATTTAAAATTGGATTGCATTGTATGGAAATTGATAAATTTACTTCAGAATAAATTTCTAAATTCATGTACTGTTTCGAGTGACATTTAATAAACTTTATAAGAGGGCGTGTGTTGTTTTAGATACCTTGCAATAGGCCTCTCTTGTTAGCTGAGGGTGAATTAACATTCAAAGTAGGCTTCTGGAAAGCCGAAGAACTTACGCCTATCAATTTAAAGGGCCATCCGTCTGGATAGGCCGAGTCATCCTGGACGAAAATAAGAAATAATTTGAAATAAAATTAAAGGGTACGCCCAACTTAAAGGGTGTCAGTGAAGTGAATTAACGTAATTAAAAGGGTGTCCAGTACCATAAATAAATAAACGGGTTGGGCACTACAATATATATTGTCTTTACCGCCTACGGTGCAAAACGCTAAATTCGAAGGTGATTGACGCTACATCAACATCGCCATTATTCTGCACGATGTGGTAAAACCGGTCAACCATCACCTCACCGTTTAACTGATACGGCGGTTTATATTCAATGTAAAGGACTTTCATATCGTTCAATACTATTTTTGTACCCACTTTACACTCGGCAGGTAAGGTGCCCTTAAGCGCTGCTAGAATGCTATCAAAAGCACGCGCAAAAACGTCATCGTCGTGAGTTACCATAAATACAAGTTTATAATCATGCCTTTCCAATCGGGTTTTTTTTCTTAACGTACCGAGCTTTTCAATCGTGAACTCTTCTTCACTCGACATAGCGACAATTGAAATAAGCTTCCAAGTCGCAACGGCAGCTATCCACTATATAGAGATACAGCTCTTCGGGATGAGCCGTGTAGGCGAGCTCTGCACCGTACCCCTCAAGCGTTTTGTACCAAAGCTCAGGATATTTCGAAGAATCTAAACCTTTTAAATACGCGTCCAGAGCTAGCCCGTTCTCTCCCTGCTCATTCCTACATTCAACAAATCCGTCGAGCAGAGCGGTGTAAGCGTACTCAAGTACTGTATCAAAATAAATCATGTCTGAGATTCGTGTGTCTAATATAGGTTTCAGCTTACGGAATCCAACGATCTCAAACATTCTGTCGAGGATGAAACGGTTCCGTGTAGGAACAAGAACGCCATTATCAGCCGTGTTCTTCCACATCAATCGTATATCAACGCATGGTTGATTGTTATTTACACTCAATTTACAAACAACGGTATATGAGGAGGCTTCACTAATCACCTCTCTTATTATACCTACGTCAGCTGATATTTTATAGCGGTCCTCAGCCCACCTCTCAACTACCGCGAAGATTTTATGCATCTCCTCAAGATTTAAATAAATAACGTTGCGCTTGCTCGCAGGTCTACTGTTCGTTGCACACAGTTAATGGTGCCGGTTTCCCGCCTGAACATACGCAACGGCTTCGTCACGGAGACGTCGTACGAGGCGTTGAGAATGCTTCTCAAAGGGAGTTCCATCGTATTCATCGAGATGACTATGGCACAGCCACTCGGTGCAAGCTCTGAGGAGACTATGAGCCGCGTGAGGCATGCAGGCAGGCAGGAACGGTTCGACGGGCGGTTGACTCACCCTGATGATACGTGAATGGGTTTGTTCGAACCCGTATGATCCGTGAGGTGTGAGTCGCACCATAATCTAATGAAACCTGTGCGGAGCTGACCGAATTGCTGTGCCCGATTATACCGGGTAGGCGCTTTGAGAAATTTTCAGGTACAAGAACTAATTTCGGTTTTAACGTTTTATCATTACCACTCCCCCGAATACGCACCAGACAATTTCCCTCAGGGTAAATTTCATGAACTAGGCACATTTTATAATGTTTTATCTCTCCTAAAGATCTTCACACTGCGGGGCGCTGTTAGAGAGAAACATATGTTCATATTTAGGCTTTCTATTTAACAGACGATACTCATCTCTAAAATCTGCTAAAAACTCGCATAACCCTTTAGCCACAACCTCACTACAAACCTCATCATGATATATATTAATGTAGTGGTAAAAATACTTAAGATTATCCATGATAACGAGATTCACATTTTCAGTCGTAGGGTATGAGTAATCGACATGGTGTAGCATGATATAATACCGTTTATCACACCACTCATCCACAAGGCTCACTACCCATAACTGTTGTTTAGCCTCTGAGCGTGCCGCTTCTTCTACCACGCGGTGCACGTGTGCCTTTATAAAGCTTAGTTCTACAACATACTTTAGTACATCGTCTGTACCTCGAAATCCTACAACCCCCTCGCCAGAATATCCGTAGAGTATTTGAATAGCCTGACCTTTCGCACGATTCAATGCTTCCTTAAAAGAGTCAAAGGAGGCTGGGATAGGGAGTATCCACTACATCTACGCCCTTTACTGAATACCACTTCATAAATATTGAACACGCGATATTAAAGGTGGCCATTTTCTTCTACGCGGGAGAGAATACACGTCTGAGCTCAAGGGTACACAGAGGTCAACTGAGAACGCGGGGACAGAGGTCTGCTCAGGCTACGGGACGAATCACGTCCCCAGTCTTACAGTGGGCGGGGCATAACTTTACTGTACACACGCACACACGCAAAATGAAACACAAGTCGTTGCACGATTTATTTAATAAACGAAATAACCAGCATGTATATATTTAGAAACACGTGCAATAAATAAGTTAACAATAGGCACATAAAAGAATGTTCACAATACATATTAAGTTACAAATACGTGTGACGAATAAGTTAGCATAGACCCATCAAAGATTATGGTAACCAAAGGGTACGGTGTCATAGGTACCAGGTAACTGGTAACGTTTCCTATAGGTGTTACGGCACACCTTCGTACCCCTAAGTTCCTTCACACACCCAGTTTCTGCGCCCGAAAATTGTGGGTGCCTACAATTAGTTGGGGAGGCCGTTCGCCCTCATCATCGTCCAAACACACTAGATCCTTCAGCGAATCAAAGTTAACGACCTGCCGATTCGCTTGGTTAAGCGTGATACCCTTTGCCTTCACGATATATTTCGTTTCATTCCCTATCCTCACCCGTACCCCATAAGTTTTAGGTCCTGTTGAGACAAAAGAGTCGGCGTATGCATTGTCCCATACTCATCCTTGATCTCATCAGTGAGCTCGCCGAGGAATTCACCAATGCAGGCATGTATTCACCCTCCCTCGCTGTGAATATCACGCTATCTGTATCGGCATACAAGACTCTCTGCCCAAGAGAATGCAATAGACCCCAAAGTTTGATGCGGGCGTAGGCTGTTGTGAAGCTGGCTACAGGAATGTTTGTAACCCTTGAGGTATCTGTGGCCAATTCAGTGTTGTTGTACTTTATTATGTAAGTATTACCTACATTCACGATTTCCATGACTTCTTTATCGGGTGCGTTGGCATAATCCCAGACTTCGCTATAGCTTTGTGCCAAATGAACGTTCCCTTGCCAGTATTCTGTGCAAATTTTCCCCATAGACTGTTTAGACACAACTTTGCACTAAAGCGCTTGCCAGGATTCTTTACAATTTGGGCGCGATCAAGTTGTATACCTTCGTGGTCGCGGTAACGTTGAATATAGGCAGACTTTTCATCTTCGGTGTCAACTCCTCGCGGATACCCTGATGCCTCAACCTTATCCTTCAAAAATGCGTTTATATACGGTGTGAAAAGGTTGGGTAGCTTCTGAAACCTCCAAACCTCATGTATCTTCAGTATTCTATACCCATGGCGTACGGCTAGGGACAGCTCAGGACTTGTATATACGCCTCTGATCTTACGCTGGTGGGGTGTATGGTTACAATTACCGTTATTCTCTTCCGCACACTTCACGCACAGGGGAAACATGAGCTTATGGTCAATGACGACGGGTAAGATCGGCATCCATAATTCGCGAGGGGCGAGCACGTCTACGAAAGAGAGCCCAAAGTAGCGATCATTCAAATTTCTTGAAAATTCACTGATGGAGGGCAGGTTAGGCCCACTATTTTTCAGGAGCGCCCACGGGGTACGGGTTGTTCTTCATCACGTATGGGTATAAAGAACAGAAGTCGTAGTAGTGAAGTTTCACGCCCTCCGTAGGTGGAAAGTATAGCTTGAAGGGATTTGTGCGTCCACCGAACAAGCTATCACCGCATTTGAGAGGATCCAGTACCATTGAACGTTTGATCGCTTTATCTCCTCACGATACTGCTCATCGGTTTCCATCCGTGCATCATATTCATGCTCCCACAAGATTCTGTGTGAACTGGGCACCTATAAGTTGATCACGGGTGCGCGTCCACGCAGCAGTCGGCAGGAGATCTACCGTGGATATCTCCGGTGATTCCACACTCAGGACGGGGGCATCCATGCCACCAGCAACCGTTAAAAGAGTACACAGTCTTCTCACGAGTGCACGGTTTTCACTTAGTCCATCAACCCAAAAAACACGACCATTAATCTTAATGGGTACTTCACCCGTGTTGCGGGCGTGCTTTATGTATACACCTGTCTGCTGCTGTAGGTGTGAGCCAGTAAATAGCCTTGTGCCGTAACTGCGGGGTTGTTTCTGTGAATAATGTTAAGGTTTTAGGCATGAAGTTATTCTTGAACACCGTAAAGCATAGTGACGCGATGGTGGTTGCGACTTGCAGCGGATCGCATTTGAAACGGCCTATGTACATTCTTCTAAAGGCTGGAAACATACTCTAAGCACGCGTACATCATTCACGCAATAACGTTCACACTCCAGCTATATTATAAGGATTACATTCATTAAAACTGCCGTAGTATCGATCAAAGTCTTCGCGCTCATCTACACTCATACAATCATAGTTAAAATAATGTTTGGGTGGAGGTAGACCTATAATTTAAAGTCTCGCTAGTGAGGAAAGTGTAAGGGAAGTAGCCTTTTGATACTTCAGCTGCTACCCCCATCACCTTGGGTAGCTTTGCTAATTTACAAGGCGTGAATAATAAGTATCTTTAAATTGCACATTACCTCTTATTTGCATCTGTATAAGTTTGTTTCCTCTTTTCAAGGGATCACCCGTGAATATCTCGGATGATTCGTGCTCGAGCAGCTCCTTATAAAGGAACTGTGTGTCAAATTTTGCCCCGTTATGGGCAAGAATATACACAGTCATTTTTTTGAACTTGTCGGCTAACTTGACAATATACGACACAAATAGCTTCACAGGGCTATCGTGACATTCGTTTAAAAACGTTTGTCCGTTTACCACATTTGGGGCACTCGTCACACTCGATCTCCATACACTCGTTGCAGATAGTCTGGCTCACAAGTAAATGCGGTATTACCTCTTTGGTTTCGGCGTTCGTGTATGTTTCTATATCGTAGTATACAGTTATACAAGGTTTGTTTTTAGGCTTTGCGTCTTTCATATAACATACATGCTTTACTCCATCCGCCTTATATTTCTCATGGCATGTAGAACAGTGAATTTCGTCACACTTGTGCTTGAAATTTCCGCTACCATTCAAGGTGTGAAACATGCCACATTCACAGATTCTCATTTTCCTGCACGTGCCAATTGATTTATGGAGTTCAAAACAGTTATTATTGAAAAATGTGCGTCTACACACATTACAATCCCTCTTCTCAGCTTCAACTACACGGCTTTCACATTTGGGCTTTTACACTGCTCACATACCATGTGGCAATCTTTACAATGTTTCACTATATCATCTGCAAACTCGAGCACCCTTACACAAATCATGATGTCGCCCATATTTTCGACTTTTATCATAACTCGCGTAAAGGCACCTTATATTACGGATGGGGAGATATGTTGTACCTGACAGTCCTAAAATAAGTAGGGGTCTTGTACGATCTCTCACACTGCTTTTAAAAACATACACAGTCCTACGACGATCATCCAGGCCAAATACCACTATACGGACATTCATTTTCTGCTCTACCCTTCTCAGTTCTTCAGGACCCATATTACAGTCAAATTCAAGTTCACAGTCTACAGCTAGTTTACGGGCACGCTCCACGATCGTAGGCAACCAAATATGATCGGCTTTCGTATTTTGTACAGTAAACATACGTGCTAGGACTAATGCTATAAAGCCGCAACCACGATCGACGTTTATATGCCTTCTATAAATAGCCTGAGAATTGAAGTTAAGAGTGTAAGGTGTGGCACTATGACCCGCAACACGGAATACACGGTCAATATTTACCGTGAAGTTGTCCATATTGAATGCTATACTACTTTGGGCAGCTTGCTTTATACGTGCTAATATATATTCTACATCTTCAGCAGCCAAACGTCTAAATGGCACTACCACCCAAAAATCATCTACATCGTTATCATCTGAGCCGAAACCGAAGGACAGACTCGTCCTGACTTCACGCTCGTCGCGGTTCTGAAGGGCAAACTCTACAATGCGCTCTACAACGCGACGTAGCCCGCGCTCAATTCCATTGCTATACAGGGATCTAGGGTCAACCCTGACTATATACCGATTTCTAGTCAAGGCTGGGGTCGGGGTTGCGGAGCGCACCAACTCAAACGTTATATCATCCTCAACAGAACGAGTCACCGCTGAGGAGGATGGACGAGTGCCTATATTGGACGATGTGGGGTTGCGCCGTAAGACGTTGAGGGCTGGGGGTCTATTACAGCAGACTCTACAGAACGGGTGGGGGCTGTGGAGGAAGTACAAGGGGTCGAGGAAGCTGATGTAGGGTTGGTAGCGTAAGACGTTGAGGGTTGGGGTTGTACCGCGGATTGTCCATCAACCGGCGCGTATTTCGCGCGCTTTATACCTGACGTGGAGGACTCTTCAGCGTGTCGCCGCTTTGAGCGTGCCGCCGTTGAGGGTATGGGTACTGTAGATGCGGGGTCAGTGGATTCATCCGTGATGTCGATGATGGTGGGTGTACATCGTCGTCATTCACGGTTCTGTGGAAGAAGAAAACAAAATATAAGGAGCAGAACTCGTTATTTGTGATATTCTGTAAATGAGTCACTTAGGGGTGTGACGTGTTAGAAATGGATGCTGTAGAAAAATTCAGATTCACGAGCCCATCCACATGTATTATATCTGGACCTACAGGATGTGGTAAAACGGTGTTTATGCTTAAAATTATTAAAGAAAAGGGTGAAATGTTCTCAAAATTTGTGCATAAAGTTATATGGTGCTATTCGACATACCAATCAGTGTTCAACGAGTACCAGGACGATGTTTTGTTCCATAAGGGGGTCTATGACGTTAATTCACTAAAGGGAAATGAACATACAGTCATCGTAATTGATGACCTCATGTTGGAGATGGATAAAACGTTTGCCGAGACATTTACAGTATTCTCCCACCACCTTAACATAAGCGTGTTCTTCATCAATCAGAATCTATTTTTCAAAAATAGATACATGCGCGATGTATCGTTAAATACGCAATATCTAGTCTTATTCGCGCAACGTAGAGATGTGTCACAAATTGGAGTATTAGCCAGTCAAATGTTCCCGAGTCAGCGTAAGGAGTTTTTGGAGGTTTATAAAGAGGTCACAAAGCAACGTTATGGATATTTGCTATGCGACCTTCACCCACGAAACACGTTTAGGGTGCTTCTAAGAACGAATATATTTCCGAACGAACCTGAAACCGTGTACATTCCAGAATGACGAATAGGATAAAGAAATACCATGAATTAATAAAAATCTATCAACGACTGCCTCGGGCGTTGCAGCATGTGCTTGTTAAAAATATCGACTCTGACTTTTTAAAATGCATCTGTGAAATCTGCCTGAATGTTATAAAATGTAATGTTCCAATGAAATCCTGTCAGAAGGCTCGCTTACGTCGTTACAAGAACATAATACGCACGCTCGCCCATAAAAGTCAGACTGTGGGTAAGAAAAAGCGTATTATTGTACAAAGAGGTGGGTCATTCCTCCCCATCTTATTTTCAATTTTGGGGCCTTTACTGACTAGCTTAATATAATGAAGAAGGTGGTTGTGATCCCGCACGAGGTGTATGCTTCATTACAAAGGGCCCCAGACGCTGCTCTAGACCCCGTAAAAGTAGGCTTAAAAGAATGGAGAGTGAGCTACTACTCCTATTAAACAGTGAAAAGGCGCCTGATGAGAAAAGGGTTTTGTATCAAGAGGCTTTGCAGAAATTTCTTCACGAGTACGAAGATTATAAACAGCCTACAGAGCTCCCCGTGAGGCACAGCTCGAGTAGCGCTGAGCATAGTGGTACAGGGCCTGAGCAACCAAAGAGTAGCGGAACACAGCACATCGAACATGTGCTAAAAAACAGCCTCCCCCATACATTGAGGAATAAAGGTTTAAGTCTTTATAATCTGTTGAGAGAGGACCCCGTCATACAGTGGGCAGACACAGGCGAGGTCATTGTGGATGGATCAAGGGTGCAAGGGTCCAATATCGTTGATATTGTTCATGATCTGGTGATAAAGTGAGACAGGCCATCACCAACAGGATGGAGGCATATTAAGGCAAGACTACAGCAAATAAATGTCCCCAAAACATTGATAGGTAATCTGAATAGGTTAAAAGACTTGGAGCATGCATCGCACATGCAGTGGCGGTCCTAGCTTACATGACGCCCTGGGCGAACCTCACCTTCAGCGCCCCCCCCCCTGTTCGCCAACACACACACATTCGAATCCCCCCAAAATAAAGGACAGACATAACTCTTTCACAAAATAACTTTTTATTGGACTAATTGTTGGAACTTCAGAACCAAAACAAAGACTCAAATTTCTGAATTTTACAAATCCTTCATCACGTAAATAGAATAACTCACTTAAGAGAATGTAATTATGATACTATGAACAGGAAAAATACAAATTAAATTGCACAACTGCCATAAATAAACTAGAGAATCAAATTTCTAAATTGTACAAATGCTCTATCACATAAATAGAATAAGACACTTAAGAGAGGGTAATTATTATGCTACACTTTGAACAAGAAACAAAATAAATTGCACCACAGCACAACTGCCATCTAAAGCCTGACTCTTCTTACCTTCCTTGATGCAAAGTCATGAATTAAATCATCATATGAAATCTGCTCAGCAATTGTATGATTTATACTGATGATGGCCAGACCGGTAAGGCGTTCCTGTGACATAGTTGACCTCAGGTAGGATTTGATGAGCTTCAGCTTTGAAAAGCTCCTCTCTGCTTCAGCAACAGTGACTGGAAGAGTAAGACCAATTCTGAGAGCAGTCCACAAATTTGGATATATTTCAGAGAGCTCCCTTTCATGGATAAATGTCAGCAGTTCAAGCAAGGATATGGTCTTTGATGGCAAGTCAGGCAAGTTCTTCAGCTCCTGTGCAAGCTCTCTGCCATCCAAGTCAGATTGTCCATTAAAGTGTAGTGTAGTACTAAGGTTCACACATTGTTCTGTCAGCTCCTCAAATGTGAGATTTTGGAAATGTGTCAGCACTCCAAACTTCTCTCCCACAATTTCCAACGTGGGAAATCTTTCCTGAATGGCTGATGTTGCAGCATCAACCACTGCATTGAAAAATGTCACCTCCAGCTTCTTCAAAGCATCAATCAAGGGCTCATCAGATGCTTCATAGGAGAAGTGCCGCTTTGTGGACCTCAGCCGTTTTTGTTTTAACACAGCCTCCACATTCATTTGTTCACAGATATCTGTGGCTGCCATTTGTGCAGCCACAAAACCTGTTGCCCTGTAATTGCGGAGACCTCTCTGTTTTTTTTAGGAGATTTACTGCAACATCAACGTGCATGCTAGGAGACTGCATCTGCTTGCTCACATGCTGAATTTGGCACAACAGGTCATGCCACACCACTGAACAAATGGCGAAGCGGTATGACCCAACCTCCTCTGACAGAGATTGAGCCTCGACCTTTATTACAGAGTCTTTGGTGTGGTCCCTCACCTCGATCAGTGCATCTCTCACTGCAGCTGCCTGATATCTCAGGGGCTCCACACTCTTGATCTTGCTTTCCCACCTTGTATCAGACCACATCTTCAATGTGATGTTCACATGTTTTTTCAAAATGGCCCATCGTTGTGTGGAGGCTGAAAACAAGTTGTAAAGCTTCTGCAAGATGCCAAAGTAACTTGTGGCATCAATAGATCCCTTAGCAGCATCGGCCACAAGCAAATTCAGAGAATGAGCCCCACATGGAACAAACAGAGCTCTGGGATTAATTTCTAGGAGCCTGGATTGAACACCCTTGTTTTTTCCCCTCATGTTGGCCCCGTTGTCGTATGATTGTCCTCTACAGTCCATGAAAGGAACTTTTAGCTCCTCCAGTCTCTTCAGAATCAGAGATGCCAAATGTTGACCAGTGGACTCCTCTGCCTCCAAAAACCCCATGAAATGTTCCTTTATATGGGGCTTCCCCTCCAGTGACACAACCCGAATCACAACTGACAACTGTTCAGTGTGGCTGATATCTGGAGTGCAATCTAGAATTATTGAAAAAAACTTTGATTGTTTGATGTCGCTCACCATTGCTGAAATGGTCTTGCTGCTCGACAAATCAATGAGTTCGTTTTGTATGTGGTGGCCGAGGTAGCTGGTGTGAGAGGTCCCTTTTTGGACACGGTTAATGTGCTCTTGCATTATAGGATCAAATTGTGCCATCAGTTCAACTTCTTTCAGAAAATTGCCATTTGATGGTGAGAACAATTTTTCTGTATGTACCCTTAGTGCTAAATTCCTAACTGCCAGAGAATGCACAATAGCAGTGAGACGTGTCAGCACCGCTCTCCATCTCAACTTCTCAGCCTCCAGAAGTGCCATCTCCTGCTTGTCAATGGTCTCCCCCTTTCTCATCCTCACTGCCAGTTCTTTCCAGATTTTCATAGAATTTAGGTGTTCTGAACTGTTGTCATGTGATGTGAGCAATGAGCTTGCATGCTTCCAGTCCGAGAGTCCCAAACTTGTTAAATTTATTTTCCTCTTGGAAAATAATGTACAACAGAAACAGAAAAGGCTGTTGTTTTTTAAGGAATAGACCAACCAACTTCTGGTTATATTTTCCCCACTAACCAATGACTTCCTGAAGTATTGATGGTGGAAACTTCTTCCGTCACTGTCGTTTCTAGGGAATACAAAGTCAGATGGTACTTGACTTGGTCCCCTGGAAACCAGTTGTGTCCGAATTCTCTCAGTCAGAACTGAAGGCCAGTTAGCAGGGTCGGTGGACAGAGACTCATCCTCAGGAGGCGATTCTGCTCCAGGCATTTCTAATAGAAAGAACAAGAGCATTACTCATTAGTATACACACCTAAGTTAGATAACACATTATTCACAGCACTTTGTTATGGTGGTGGTGTTATGGAATTATGGTGGTGAAACACCACACATACCCAGTAACCCAGACCCAGTGATAATAACATTATAATTTATAACTGTTTGCAAAATGCTTTGCAGGGATGCACACACATACACATACACACACACGCACACACTCACAGACATATGTGCACACAAACTCACCTGAAGAGTCCTGCCGGGGAGAAGTAGAAGCAAATGGGTCTTCATCCTCAGGATCAGACTGCATTTGTGTAGACATATGTGAGGCTGAGGAGGTAGATGGCTCCTCAGCCTCAATAATGGCAGAAGTAGACGGCTTCTCATCCTGGCTAGTGGCAGAGGGTGTTCCAAAATATTTCAAAAGTGCCCCTGCAAATAGTAAAATAGAACATAACAGACCAATGCATGAATAGGCTAGTACAATTAATTTAACATGTTATTAAGCACAATTTATTAAACTTTTAGAATAGGAAACAAATGAATAATACAACCTCCTTGGTTAATGGCTAATTATATACATAATAGTACACTTCAAATGACTCAGAAAGCTATATCACAAAATAGCAGTGCAATATAGCAGTGAAGAGTAGATGACATAGCTCTATACCTTTATCTTTTGCTCGTTTCTCCTCTTTTTTCTAAACTGAGCACCTGATAGCTTTGACCTCTTCTTATCCATTTGCGGTTATTTGACAGACCTTAGTGGCTTAGTGTGAAGATTCGTTCTGTAATAAATAATATACATTTCACTATTTAACCAAACCCAGAAAAATAACATTAGATATGTTAAAGTATGGGCCTTTATTCCCAATAATATTAATCTGGAAGCATTTTGCATTGTTTAGGTCTTTTATGGGAAGGTTTATGGAAAATGCAATAGATGGTTTTTTATTAATAAAAATATATTTATTGATCTTTTATTATTTATTTTATTTTATTTTTTATTTTTATTTATTTCTTTATTTATTTATTCTTATTTTTATTTTTATTTTTTTTGCAGGCGCTCATGCCGCCCCTCCACAAATGCCGCCCTGTGCGGCTGCCCATATTGCCCATATGAGGAACCGCCACTGCGCACATGTCACAACTGAGTACACCTTCACCCACAACAGCTGCAGTGTCTCTGAAGAGAAGAAAGAAGAGAGTAGAAGGCCAACCTTATCCACGTGCATCTAAAATACGCAAATGGCTAACGTATTAAGTAAGCACTATTATGACATTTCTAGCCCAGCATCCTATGATGGCGTTAATAGACTGTACAGAGGTACTTATGGCGTAAGGAAAAAGGATGTTGAGAGATTTTTGCGTGCCCAGGATGCTTACACACTTCATAAACCGGTGAGAAAAAGGTTGGAGCATGCATCGCACATGTCACAACTGAGTACACCTTCACCCACAACAGCTGCAGTGTCTCTGAAGAGAAGAAAGAAGAGAGTAGAAGGCCAACCTTATCCACGTGCATCTAAAATACGCAAATGGCTAACGTATTAAGTAAGCACTATTATGACATTTCTAGCCCAGCATCCTATGATGGCGTTAATAGACTGTACAGAGGTACTTATGGCGTAAGGAAAAAGGATGTTGAGAGATTTTTGCGTGCCCAGGATGCTTACACACTTCATAAACCGGTGAGAAAAAGGTTTAAAACAGCCAAGACAACAGCCGCATCGATTGATTCTATTTGGCAGGCAGATTTAACAGACATGCAAAGATATTCGGTGTACAACGATGGTTACCGATACATCCTATTCATAATAGATGTGTTCTCTAGATACCTGTGGTTAGTTCCCCTGAAAAATAAATCGCCTGAAACAGTCGCTAAACAACCAAAACACTGATGTTGAAAGAAAACAGGATTCCAGGCTATTTTTGTACGGACATGGGGAAAGAATTTATAGGGCGTGCTTTTCAGAACATGTCAGAGTTTAATATCATCTATTACACTTCCAACTCTATACATAAAGCCTCTTTAGCTGAAAGAGTTCAGCGTACCATAAAGGAACGCATGCACCGTTATTTTACACATAAAAGCACGCTCAGATATATAAACGTTCTCGAATCATTGGCTTCATCCTACAACCGCTCACACCACCGTACGATCGGTACAACGCCTAACGATGTTTTAGAAAGAGGCAGGCGACCGAGAAGTGATGGACCACCACCACCACTGCCACCACAATCTGAGAGTTTCAAAATCAGTGATTATGTAAGGTTGTCACGTTCGGGAAATAAATTCGCGAAGGGTTTTGAGCAAGGATGAACACGCGAGATTTTTAAAGTTAGAGCTATGAGGCCTAAAGGCGAGATAATGATGTATTACGTTGAAGATTTGAACGGGGAAGAAATCTCGGGGGGGTTTTACCGCGATGAACTTCAGAAAGTGGCATTTAATTTAGGAAAAAACGTGTTTAAAATTGAGAAAATTTTAGGGAGCAAAGGCGCAGGAAAGAAGAAGATGTACCTGGTGAAGTGGTTAGGGTATCCAGAAAGCTTCAACACCTATATAAAAGCCGATGCAGTCATGAAGCTTAATTAGTAAGCAGCATGGCTCCCAACCATTTCTACGTCACATTCCCGTCCTCCTCATCCCTGTCTACGCACCCTAACAACACATTAACCAACTTTGTAACAGAACTCCTTTGGCCCATTGATTTGGGTCGTGATTCGTATGAGGTGGGGGGATGTGAAATTCAGCTGGACACCGTCTTTTTAAATATTGATTATAAAGACGCCGTTTTTACAATTCTTAGAAATTGTGACGAGTGCGCCAAAGCCGGCGGGTAACTCGGGACGAAACTATACGCATCGCCCTGACTAAGGTCGCACAGTTTTTCAGTACAACTGTGACACTAGGCCCGGGTCACTATGGTTCGGTTGAGGATGTTGTGAGAGACTTAAACATATGTTTAAAAAACTCGCACCTTACGAATGATTTAATATACGAAATCGTAAAAAGAGGAGGCGCTGCACATACTCTAATGCTAAAATCAAAGGCTAATAGAAATCTTAAAGACGGAAGAGTATTCAAAATTATAACCGAGGGGCGTTATCGAGCAGCCTTCCAAAGAGATACCTATCACGTGGTACTGGATAACTTGTCCCGCTTAATGTACCAGCTGAAGATGGAGAAAATGGCTGAAGGCCCTGAGCCGCCAGAAATGTGCTATATTTATAGCAATATAGTAGAGCACCAATTTGTTGGGGACACCCAGGCCCGCCTGGTGCGCATTGCACACATCCCCAACCATAGAGGCAGGGGTTTGAGTATTACATATGACAGGCCCCATTATGTGAATGTCGCAACTAATCTAATAACTAATATCTCAATATATATATAAGAACGGTGGAGGGTAAAAATTTCCCATTCGGGTGACGGGAGCTTGACAGTGAAGTTGCACTTTCGCCGCACTGAGTTATAATGGTCAAAAAACCATTCACGGTGTACCGGGGTGTGAGATATCAGCGCGGTAGCGGCCTTGGGGCCATTTTTTCATCCATACTGCGCACAGCTGTACCACTATTGAAGAGGGAGTCCAGGGATGAAATCATCAAAGATGCGAAGAGGAAAATGCGTGGCGGAGGAAAGAAGAAGAAGGGGTTGCCAACACATGATGTAAAGAAGAGGGCTGCTAGGAAGAAGAAGGGAGTGCCATCACGTGGTGTAAAGAAGAAGAAGAGAGCTGTTATGAAGAAGGAATCACGTGGTGTTAAACGTAAAAGGGAGCCAAAAAGGAAGTGTTCTAAGCGTGTGAAACCTATGGTTGATCATTTTTTGAACTGATATAAACTGAGGAAGCTAGTGTTACGAATCATAGATTGTTTAACAGTCGTCGCGGGAGGTGGCACAGTTTCTAACTCACCATGGCACGTTTCATTCATCCTTGCAGTTCACAGTGCTGTAAATCGGAGCTATCCCTCTTTGATATGCCTCCAACTCAGGTATCTATTGAGGACAGTGACTATATTACAGTTAACCCTTTAAACACGATTAGTTCACCCAGTGCACCTATAGAATTCGTGATACCCAGCTCAGGCCAATACTTTTTTGATCCGGGCGGCATGGACATGTATACTAAACTACGCAGAGCTCATTCTGACGGAACGGACTGCGATGATAATTATGCTGCATACCCCGAAACAAACTTTCTGCACACCATATTCAGCCAGTGTGACGTATATTTAAATCAGACTAACATCTCGGCAGGCACGGGGTATTGCCACCTACGATCGTATCTGGAAAATGTCCTCAACTTTTCAAAAGAAGCGAAAGATACCTTTTTATCTGCTGAGGGGTATTACCGCACTAAAGATGAAGATGGAATAAAGGCTAAATTTAAAAATTCTAAAAAAAGATATATGAATGTTTTGGACGCTTGCACACGGACTTTACATTCCAGGAGAAGTTACTTATGAACGGCGTTGATATGAAATTGAAACTTACTCGCACGAGCCCTGAGATCTGTATAAATCTGGGCGCTGACCAAGAATAAAGCGCGAAACCTGTTGTGATCCATATCATGGAGGCATATTTGCGTATACGCCGAGTGAAGCTAAGTTCCGCGAAACATAAAAATTAAGAAAGAACTGTTACACACCACAGTGAAATACCCAATTAACAGGGTACAGATCAAACTGTACACGATCCCCACAGGTTTGGCATCGAAACAGATAGAAAACATCGCTCTTGGAGTACTGCCTAAAAGGATTTTAAATGGGATGCAAGACCACGCTTCGACGAATGGGGATTATAAAAAGAGTGCCTTGAAGTTTGAAAATTTTGGACTTAAAAATATCACTTTATATATCAATGGCGATGCATTGGGTGGGACAATGAATATGGACTACTCGTCAGATGCTGTGTTCCCGCTCTGCGCGAGAGCATACAGCGGTTTAGCTCATAACAGAGGGGTGTGTGACGAACTCGGAATCGGCCTAACACTGAAAGAATTTGTGGAACAGTTTAACATTTATTCATTAGACCTTACGCCTGACTTAACCGCGGGGGTAAACACCCATTTAAACGCCCAGCAGACCGGTACGGTGACAGTACGTTTGGATTTCGCCAAGCCTACAGACGTGCCTATTAGTGTACTAATGTATCTAGAAACACAGGCCCTAATAGAGATGGATCGTTTCCGTAATATAAGCACAGATTTTTAAAATGGACGCAAACACCCTCAAGAGAGTGGTGAAAAGTGACTGTTTCGCGCGTTCCAAATTTATCCGGGTTTTTGCAAAGAACGAAATATTGATGCCACCTAGCACGAGAAGCTTGCACGGTGCCATCGTTAACACCGACATTGTGGGTGGCGAGGGAATTCACTGGTTTGCTATTTATTTTAAAACTAATGAAAGACTATACTACTTCGATTCACTCGGGCTCCCCCCATGGAACGACTCGACAATCGTAAATTTTATCGCGCAATTACGTGTTCCTGAGGTAATTTGGGCCCCATATCAACTTCAAAGCCTTTACAGTGAAACGTGTGGGCTATATTGTATCTTGTTTCTCTTACATATGTCTCGCGGGAAGGGATTTATGAATTTTTAAAATTTATTCGATTTGTGTGACACAAATATGAACGCTAAATATGTATGCAGACAGATAAAAAAAAAATTCCCACATGTTGCAACCCCCTGTAAGCCCTATATTGTGGAAATCTGTATATACATTTGTAACAATAAAGAATTGGGCGCTGCCCCTTTTTGTACATGTTTAATAAATGAAAATAATGTGTTTTGTTATTTATCCTAAAAATACTTACATAATCTCTGCGGTGATAGCGCAATCGGATGAGTTGTTGTGCGACAACACCATGACATCTGCTTCGCAGCGTGGTGTGGATACCATTCGTCCGCCACCCTTTCTCCAAAAGTATTTATAATCTCTTCTAACTCCGTTTCGTTCCTGTAAAATAAAGAGAAAATTATTTTTAAAAACTAATGCACTTCTTAAAACTGCATTCGTTTCTAAAATACTACCATACCATATATATATATCAGCAGTGGTGGGCACCGTTAACCAAAAAGTTAACTTCGATAACGATAATCCGTTAACCCCAATTTTTAACTCCGATAACGATAATCCGATAATTTTACTACAAAGTTAACGGAAGTTAACGATAATCCGTTAACGATAACTATTTCTTTACTAACATTTAAAAAATCAAGGAAAAAAGCTTTAAAACCCATAGAAAATGTTTATTTATGCAAAATCCAACAATAAATAGGTATTTAACTGTATTTTTATCAAGTTTGCAACTTTTTTGCTTAATAACTTTTTTTTTATTTTTAATAAAAAATGTACTGATTACATGTTTTGAAACCCTTGTAACCATTAACCATTAACTAAATTTTAATTTCCCAGAGAATTATTATGGCGGGAACTGAAAGGTAAAATTAAATTTTAGGCACATTTATTAAAGACTGACACAATGTGCTGGTTGCCCTTCAGAAAGACCAACTTCTCAAAGTTAGGCCCAACTGCCAGTCTTGACCTCTTGGGCCTCAGGATGTCCTTGCCGAGAGAGGAGAGCTGTTCCACTGCGGCAGAGGACGGAATTGGCAGACTGAAGTTATGGCGGTTTGAATTCATTCGCGGAGCGATGTTCCGTGAATGACTCCTCGCAGTTAACGTGTTAACGGACTTTAGCAGACTAAATATCGAGTTATCGGAAGTTAACTGGTCCGATAACGATAAATGGAAATTAACTTCCGTTAATAGTCCGTTAAAAAAGTTAACTTCGTTAATTAACTGTTATCGGATTAACGCTTTAGTGCCCAACACTGTATATCAGTGGCGACTCCTGCACTCGGGCTTCTCGGGCTGAGCCCGAGAGGCAAGGGGCAAGGAGAAGCATGAGAGATAAAATTGTGTAATTATAGATTTAAGTTTTAAAAAAAAGTTTTAAATACAAATTGTAAAAATGGTTTTTGGCTGGTAGTATGTTACTATTTTTTTGTCTAGCCTTCGTCACGCAAGCAAATTTTGAGCGCATTTAGATACCCTTACTACCTATAAAAAAACTATATTGACACATTAAGTTTTCGTGTAATCTTTCAAGATCCTTTACTCGGGCGCAAGACATTACGCCCGAGAAAGTATAAGTAATATCGTATATTTAAAGTTCTTTTAATGAATAATTATTTGCTTGCATACGGTTACATAATAGTCCTTCTTCTAATTCTCATTAAATAAAATATGTTTTTCCTCCTATTAATTTTTTTTATAAAGAAAAAACATTTCGACTCGGGCTTATATCCTTCGGCCTTGTAGAGGCACAGTTTTTAATTCTGGCGAAATATGGTAACTTTTTACATTTCGATAAGCGTGCCTTCAACTGCCTTAGCTAGGATTTCAATTGAAAAAGAAATACTTATTGATTTAGAAAGCAAAAAGGAATTACATGACCGAATATTAAAGAAATTTGCTTTAAAACCAAGACGCTTCGTACTTTATGTTCAAGTAAATAAAATTCAAATAATTTTTTTACCGAGGTATGTATTTATTTATTTTATTGATAATCTTAAGTTATTGTCATGCATTTAAATGTCGGCTCATATGTGGACTTGAAAATTTAAAAAGAGCCCGAGTAGTCTTGAAGAACGGGAGTCGCCACTGATATATATATATATATATATATATATATATATATATATATATATATATATACACAGAAACAGTGATGAAAAGTAGTGAATAACTAAAAATGTTTTACAACTATAGCTGCCATTTATAAGTTATTTCCGATTGAAACGCTATAAACGAGAACGAGAAGTGGACTTAGACAGCCAATTATAATTGAGAAGTGACACAAAGCAATTTTCAAAGCGGTTAATATGACATCTCGTCAAAATTTACGAGCTCTCTCTCTCTCTCTATATATATATATATATATATATATATATATATATATCAGAGAATGAAAATCAAATTTGAAAACGCGCTTATTTCAATTTGCCTATAAATAAAAACACTTACAGCATCTCCTCGTCTATGATCCGGCACTCATCACCCTGTCCCAATACCACGACGTTTGAATCATGGGGATGGATGGGGGGTTGGTGCCGCCATTTCGTCAAAAGTCGCTATAACGCGTCCTAACTCGGATTCACTCCTGCAGATAAAATAAATGTCATGAAGCTGGCTGCGAACAACACGTTTCGGGAAAAATAGTATTAATCAAAACTAATAAATAAATGAGATTTGTTTGCGTTGAGAGAACCTGTCCACGGTTAGGTTAAATTGAAATTATTTCGCAGTAATTTGACGAGAAATACACACAATGAACACAGATTTAAAATTAAAAACTGTCGAGAGCTGATATATATATATATATATATATATATATATATATATATATATATACAGGGCGTCCCAAAAAAATGTGTATACACACTTTAAATACTTATAAAGGCAGTGTTTATTAAAATACATTTCATTTTCAAAATGTAATAGAATCTACAGACATTATTTAATTGTTTTGTCAACGCCTGTTTTCAATCCGTTCTGGTCCAGGCACTGCTGATAACGAGAAGCAATGGAATCGCAAACATCACGAAACATTTCGTTTGGTATTTGTGTGCATTCTCGTTCAATGGCTGCTCTCAATTCAGCGACTGTTGCAGGTTTTATAGCGTAGACTTTGTCTTTTAAGTATCCCCATAAAAAAAGTCTAGTGGTGTGAGGTCTGGTGAACGCGGAGGGTATTCTACGAAACCCCTTCGTCCAATCCACATCCACATCGTGCCAAGTACCACTCGCAATACTCCACTCTTCGGTCCGGATCATCTTCATTAATAGCATGGACTAATCTTGGAATGTAACTTTTCCATTGACAGCGCTTCAAAATGCGTTGGACAGACGATTCTGAAATTCCTACCTCACGACTCGCTTGCCGCACAGATTTTCTTGGACTTTGGTGATACGTTTCCAGTACTCTTTCTTGCTTTGTGGGGCTTGTCGATGTCCGTGGTCTTCCGGAACGCTTCTTGTGGACATTCTGAACAGTTCCATCGGCTTCAAACTTATCTCTAATTCGAGTGATGGTAAGTCGCGTTGGTGGATCTGTTTGAAACTCCTCCTAAACAGTCTTTGCACTTCAACTGCGTTTTCACACTTCCAGTAGCATTTTAGAATGAATTTCCTTTGTTCAAAGCTTAGTCTGACTGCCATTATTAATTCTAATGGGTTTAACTTGGAAAGAAAGAAACATCAATTGAGCTATCAGCTGTTAAAGTGTGTATACATTTTTTGGGGACGCCCTGTATGGGACACAAACATTAATTAAATATGATTTTCAAAAGACTTATTACAACGTTACAAATTACTTACATTTCAGAGGATTCTTGAATGAGGGTTTGGTCCACTGCTCCATTAATTTCATCAAAGTTCTGTGACGAGAAAAGTCTGTTCTGATCTATTGCATCGAATAATAGGCGTGTGGCTTGGTTGTAATAATCGCTGTCACCAGCAAGATCGGGTGAATCGTAAAGCTCAGCCATGATTCGTATGATGCAACAAGTAACGTGAAACTGATTCTAGGCGACGAGGTGCCCCATTTATAACGGGTACGCCCCCTGCCTACAAGCGGAGAGCCTTGTTTCCTATTGGAGCACTGCATGAATAGGGGTGTTGTTTTAGGACTTTTGGCGGTCATATTCGGCCAATCGAGAGCATATCACCTTTTCAAAGACAATCATTGGTTGTCCCACGAAAGGTAGGGCGTGTTTAGGTGTATGCATGTTGAAAAACAAGCTCTTTCAAGTATTCTTGGACGGTGATTTGCACACCACCGTCAAAACCTGGGTGGAGCTTCATGCCCTTTGTAGGAAATACTCGATCAAACGGGTATACCAGAATCTCGAATTTTTTTATTTATTTCCACAATGATCTCACCTGTATCGGTCCACTGTATGTTGGGGTCCTCAACAATGAACTCTTTTCGGTGAGATGATGTGAAAACGTGAACAATCATTCCCTGACGAGATGTATTTCTGATTCCATGTTAAACTGTAGGTCTAGTGTGGTGTGAAAACCTTAATCTTTGTTAAAATGAGTAATTAGGTGGGTTGATGTGAAAGATGGCAATCATTCCCTGCCGAGTTAAACTGTAGGTCTAGTGTGGTGTGAAAACCTTAATCTTTGTTAAAATGAGTAATTCGGTGGGTTGATGTGAAAGAGATGGCAATCATTCCCTGCCGAGATGTATTTCTGATTCCACATTAAACTGTAGGTCTAGTGCGGTGTGAAACACAAACTGGCCGTTCAGCCTTCTATTGGCTGATGAATTGAATACATTGCGCTATCTGGCAACTCAGCCTTCTATTGGCTGATGAATTAAATACATGGCGCTATCTGGCAACTCAGCCAACTGACTGTTTGGGACTCTATAAAAGGCGGTGTATGGCAGAAGAATCCCATAAGAGCTCGGGCAGCCGCCCGAGCAAAGACCTCTGGTCCTTTCTTTTTAATGGCCCTTTGGGCCCTTTGGGCCTCTTAGGTTAGGTATACCCCTTTGGGGGGTTCAGCTTGGGGGAGAACTCCGCCTCCAAGTTGCATACCCCTCTTTCTCTCTTCCTCTCTTGCTATCTCTTCCTTTCTGTCCCTTTGGGGGGAATAGCTTGGGGGAGAACTCCGCCTCCAAGTTGCATGCCCCTTGCAATCCCGTTTTGGGGTTGGCAACAAAGGCCTGTGCTCTCTCTCTCTCTCTCTCTCTCTCTTCCTTTCTTTCTGACACTTTGGGTCACACACTAGTCCTAAACCTTTCAAATCCAACTTCCAACCATTGTTACTAGTTGGGTTATCATTTAAACTAAACATGCTTCTAAAATCGACATTGTTGAACCCGCGTAAGAACTTGAAAACCTCGATGAGTTGAACCGCGCAGCCTCCGAGTTTCCAGCGAAAACAAATTCAGTGCGCGTAAGCGTCGAGTGTAGCCCATATGCCCAACGGAAGGGATTAACTTTGTGGCACTCGCCTGGACTAGCTCCAGCTTGTCAATATCTTTCCTGAGGGTGGCGACCAGAACTGCACACCATACTCCAGGTGCGGCCGAACCAGAGAATTGTACAGAGAGAGCACAATCTCCTTGTTCCGAAATCGAAATTACCTCCTGATATAACCCAACAACTTCTTGCATTTCTTTTCCGCCTCTACGCACTGTTTGGTAAACTTAAGATCGCTGCTAATTAGCACACCCAAGTCCTTTTCCAAATCAGTCGCCTCGATATTACTCCCCAACATCGAGAAGACCGACTTGGGATTGGCGTAGCCAATGTGCATCACGTTGCATTTACCCAAATTAAATGGCATTTGCCATTTTCGGACCATTCTCCTACCCCACGTAGGTCCGCACGCAGGTGCTCGATCGCCTCTGGCGTCCCAACATTGGCCCCAAGCTTCGTGTCATCAGCGAATTTGGCGATCCGACTGACGATGCCACCGTCGATATCATTTATGTACATGATAAACAACATTGGCCCCAAACCGGAACACTGAGGAACCCCACTAGTGACCGAGGCCCAACCCGAACTAGCCCCTTTAATTAAAACCCTCTGCCGCCTATTCTTCAGCCAGTTTTCAATCCACCTACCTACTTCCCAACCGATATCCAGCGCGCGCACTTTGGCCATTAGCCGGCGGTGAGGTACAGTGCTTACAATAAGTCTCGCGCTTCTGTCTCGTCCCAAGCTAGTCTGTTAGGTATAAAATGGGCGGTCCTTATGGCAGCGGAAGTGTGTTCGGATTGGTGCACATAATTGCTCTAACCACATCAATGACGTCCACATTATCATTGTGTCGATCACTCTATCTATTTATATATAGAGACATACTGTATATAGATATATATATAGAGTATGCAGGGGATAACGTGTCTCAGTCCCAGCTATGGTAGTTGTCTTACAATTAACAGTCCGAAGTGCAAGTTACGTTAACACCTCCACATAAACTACCCTGGACTAAAATAACATACGTGAAGCCCTTACCTACAAACCATTTAAAAGGTGTGATTTAAAAGCTCTCTGTCTCTCTCTGTGTGTCCAGTGGCGGTTCCTCATATGGGCAATATGGGCAGCCGCACAGGGCGGCATTTGTGGAGGGGCGGCATGAGCGCCTGCAAAAAAATAAAAATAAAAATAAGAATAAATAAATAAAGAAATAAATAAAAATAAAAAATAAAATAAAATAAATAATAAAAGATCAATGACTTTGCATCAAGGAAGGTAAGAAGAGTCAGGCTTTAGATGGCAGTTGTGCTGTGGTGCAATTTATTTTGTTTCTTGTTCAAAGTGTAGCATAATAATTACCCTCTCTTAAGTGTCTTATTCTATTTATGTGATAGAGCATTTGTACAATTTAGAAATTTGATTCTCTAGTTTATTTATGGCAGTTGTGCAATTTAATTTGTATTTTTCCTGTTCATAGTATCATAATTACATTCTCTTAAGTGAGTTATTCTATTTACGTGATGAAGGATTTGTAAAATTCAGAAATTTGAGTCTTTGTTTTGGTTCTGAAGTTCCAACAATTAGTCCAATAAAAAGTTATTTTGTGAAAGAGTTATGTCTGTCCTTTATTTTGGGGGGATTCGAATGTGTGTGTGTTGGCGAACAGGGGGGGGGGCGCTGAAGGTGAGGTTCGCCCAGGGCGTCATGTAAGCTAGGACCGCCACTGTGTGTGTCTCTGTGTGTGTGTCTCTCTGTGTGTGTCTCTCTCTCTGTGTGTGTCTCTCTCTGTGTTTCTGTCTCTCTCTCTCTCTCTCTCTCTCTCTCTCTCTCTCTCTCTCTCTGATCACACCGCATGGCAATGTATCCATATAACGTTAATAATAACCGAAACTCGAGAAAATATACTCTCTGCCTTCCGCTCTATCCCAAATCCTTTTCTCTTAGTAACCTCTTAATACAAACTAATCTATCATATTTTGCAACTTTTTAACTCTGGTAGGATTCAATTCCATTCCTATAGTGTAAGATACTTAAATTCATGTGTGTATTATGCTATATGATGTGCGTAATAAATAATCATTTTTAAATAGTTGGAGCGTTCAAGGTCATCTGTAGTAATCTATAGTCTACCCCTCAAGCCCACTCTCAACACTTAGATTCCCCTAAGACACAGGCGTCTTCAAATAACATGAATGCGTAGAGATCTAAGGTGTTAGATTCCATATTATATAATTTATGTGCTAGGTTTAAGAACGCTGGCATTGAAGGATGGAAGGAAGGGACAGTAAAAGCGATAATAGGTTTAATGAAGGAAGTGGAATGAGGATGGATGTAAGCGTTGCTATGTCGAAGGAAACGAGGTTGGGAGGAAGGGAGGAGGAAAGGGAGCCAGAGATTATTAATCTAATTCTGCCACCACGTTCTCCTTATATGAATCCGATTGAAAACCTTTGGGCAATAATGATTAACGAATGGGAGCAACGCAATGAAAGAACATTTGAAGCACTTTTAGCTCACACGAGGAATAGTTGGGAGAGCTTACGTCGAACACCAAACATTCCCTACAATCTGGCCTCTTCTATGCTGCAACGATTGCAAGAAATTATTGATGCCGGAGGAAGCTATACGAAATACTGATGTTAAAGCCATGACGTAAATGTGTATCGAATATATATTTATGTTAATATAGAATTTTATTATATTTTATGTTTGACATCTATAAAAGTATATATTGTGACCATGAAAGAACTTTACTTATCCTTAGTTAGAATCTTTTCTTGCAATGTCTACGCTCGTGGAGATGATAATATATGCATTGTTGAAAACAAACTATGAGAAGGTAATAGTTTCAGGAAAAAGATAAAAACTGGCAACATCGAGGCCATCACATGTTATGGGAATTGTCATATGATATGCTACCAATAAACTCTTATATACTACTATATACAGTATACTATATTATGTAATAATTATGATGAACAAATCAAATGCAAATTTCTCTGATTCACGGCCCACCAGTCTTGCTTTAGACTAATGACTTTCATAAGATGGAAGAGGTTACCACTTAAAACAATGGATAAACTATCTATTAGTGAGACGAACGTGACTTCCTCGAAATGCGAGCGCGTGAGAGGTTCACTGAGGAATTTGATCATTAGATTCTTCACGTAGGATATGTATCACAAACAACAATATTGACAACAATTCCGAACAATTACTTAATATCAATCAATGAATTTGAGCAAATAATTTAGACCTGCGTCAAAATAACTTAGGTATCATGCCATGATTTGGGATATTTGCCGAAATAGTCGTTCTCTATAGTCTACAGTATATATTGAGACGGTATAATGTAATGCCCAGCTAATATTATGATGACTAGGATTGCTCCATAACCATCCCAACATCCGAAACTTGGTCATTCTGCTTCTTAATCATTTGTATTTTAAACACTAAAATGTAGCAAGTGACGTAATAATGGACGTCATTGATGGGGTTAGAGCAATTATGTGCACCAATCCGAACACACTCCGCTGCCATACGGACCGCCCATTTTATACCTAACAGACTAGCTTGGGACGAGACAGAGGCGCGAGACTTATTGTAAGCACTGTACCTTATGAAAGGCTTTCTGAAAGTCAAAATAAAGTATATCAATCGCCCTACTCTTATCATACTCACTCAACATGACGTGAAAAAACTCGAGCAAGTTGGTGAGACACGATCTATGTCGTCTAAACCCATGTTGAGAGTCCCCAAGCAGCTTGTAAGAATCCAAATGGTCAAAGATCCTATCCGCTATTATCCCCTCTAATAATTTACCTACAACCGAAGTGAGACTAATGGGACGATAGTTCCCTGGACTTTCGTGATCCCCTTTCTTAAAGATAGGGGTCACGTTGGCGTCCGTCCCTCCAGTCACCAGGCACCTGTCCCGTCTCCAACGATTTGTTGAAGACTGTAGCCAGGTGGGGAGCCACCTGGTCGCGCACCTCCCGCAACACTCTAGAGAGGAACTGGTCTGGCCCAGGAGCTTTAAACGCGCTCAGTTTGTCTATCCTATCGGCAACGACTGTCGTGGTACACCGAACACTATCCAGGTCAGTACTTTCGTGCCTGACGCCTGGCTCGCTGATGACGCGGGTGTCCTCTCTGGTGAACACTCCCGCAAAGTACTCATTAAGCACATTAGCGATGTCCGCGTCGGAGGTCCGCAGAACGCCGCTTCGGTCCTTTAACTGTCTACAATACCCAATGGGTAAACTGTGAGTTTTTCATTAGGCATCAAGCCATCTCACATTCCTACACTTTCTCACCTATTGTAAATAAGTTACCTACCTATTGATTCTCACAAGGATATAGCCATTTTTGTAGCCCAATCTCTGAATTGCTCCGAAAAAGTCATGCAAGGACCTATAGGGGGATTCGTTAAGCCCCAAGAAGATGATTTCCACCAATACCACCTTACTTTCATTTATTTTGGTGGTCTATTTACATGATCGTATATCTTCTTTACTTGAATCTTGAAACGTCACTCTTGTGACATCATATCGGAAAAATTCTTTTCTTTTTGAACTGTTCCCCACTCCCATCTATCGGCTAGTTACAACATAAGTCTGCGCATGCGTATTGCATTATCTTAGTCTACATTGGATTGTTATTTATAAAGTAGAATCATCTAACATATGATTTTGCTCTGTGTAAGTTGTTCTACAAAATTTTCAAGTGTTTTGATAGAATCAATGGACTCTCTGCTAGATTGCTCTGTTATTCTGGATAGACTCGATGATTCCATCTTCGAGTCCTCCTCTGAACGTAAGTAGAAAAAGTTTTATATATTATATTATAACATTTAATTTTAGTTTAGTGTTTATTTATGCAGTGTTTACTATGTGCTTTTAATAGTATGTGCTTTTAATAGTATGCGCTTTTAATAGTATGCGCTTTTAATAGTATGCGCTTTTAATAGTATGCGCTTTTAATAGTATGCGCTTTTAATAGTATGCGCTTTTAATAGTATGCGCTTTTAATAGTATGCGCTTTTAATAGTATGCGCTTTTAATAGTATGCGCTTTTAATAGTATGCGCTTTTAATAGTATGCGCTTTTAATAGTATGCGCTTTTATAGCTTATGCCCTGATAGGTTATCCCTGACGCGTTGTGCTTTGTTAAATTATGGTTTCGTAATTTCTTTAATAGGTGTTTCTTAGTTTATATAATATTTTCGTAGTGTGAGCATTCTGTGCGATAGATAATTTTCAACTTTTACGATAGATAATTTTCAACTTTTACGATAGATAGTAGTGCGGGTGTGCGATAGATAATTTTCAACTTTTACGATAGATAGTAGTGCGGGTGTGCGATAGATAATTTTCAACTTTTACGATAGATAGTAGTCAGAGGTGGGCACTTGCGTTTTTTTGCGCGTTTTTTTGCGGTACTGCGGTACTACCGTGTTGGTCGGTACCGCGGAAAGTACCGCGGGAAATTTGAATGCGGTAGCGGTACTGCTGTACTTTCAGCGATCCTTTGCGGTACTGCGTTATGCGGTACCGGTTTGGTAGTGCGGTAGTAGTACCGCAGTACCGCAGTACCGCAAAAAAACGCAAGTGCCCAGCTCTGATAGTAGTGCGGGTGTGCGATAGATAATTTTCAACTTTTACGATAGATAGTAGTGCGGGTGTGCTATAGATAATTTTCAACTTTTACGATAGATAGTAGTGCGGGTGTGCGATAGATAATTTTCAACTTTTACGATAGATAGTAGTGCGGGTGTGCGATAGATAATTTTCAACTTTTACGATAGATAGTAGTGCGGGTGTGCGATAGATCATTTTCAACTTTTACGATAGATAGTAGTGCGGGTGTGCGATAGATAATTTTCAACTTTTACGATAGATAGTAGTGCGGGTGTGCGATAGATAATTTTCAACTTTTACGATAGATAGTAGTGCGGGTGTGCGATAGATAATTTTCAACTTTTACGATAGATAGTAGTGCGGGTGTGCGATAGATAATTTTCAACTTTTACGATAGATAGTAGTGCGGGTGTGCGATAGATAATTTTCAACTTTTACGATAGATAGTAGTGCGGGTGTGCGATAGATAATTTTCAACTTTTACGATAGATAGTAGTGCGGGTGTGCGATAGATAATTTTCAACTTTTACGATAGATAGTAGTGCGGGTGTGCGATAGATAATTTTCAACTTTTACGATAGATAGTAGTGCGGGTGTGCGATAGATAATTTTCAACTTTTACCATAGATAGTAGTGCGGGTGTGCGATAGATAATTTTCAACTTTTACGATAGATAGTAGTGCGGGTGTGCGATAGATAATTTTCAACTTTTACGATAGATAGTAGTGCGGGTGTGCGATAGATAATTTTCAACTTTTACGATAGATAGTAGTGCGGGTGTGCGATAGATAATTTTCAACTTTTACGATAGATAGTAGTGCGGGTGTGCGATAGATAATTTTCAACTTTTACGATAGATAGTAGTGCGGGTGTGCGATAGATAATTTTCAACTTTTACGATAGATAGTAGTGCGGGTGTGCGATAGATAATTTTCAACTTTTACGATAGATAGTAGTGCGGGTGTGCGATAGATAATTTTCAACTTTTACGATAGATAGTAGTGCGGGTGTGCGATAGATAATTTTCAACTTTTACGATAGATAGTAGTGCGGGTGTGCGATAGATAATTTTCAACTTTTACGATAGATAGTAGTGCGGGTGTGCGATAGATAATTTTCAACTTTTACGATAGATAGTAGTGCGGGTGTGCGATAGATAATTTTCAACTTTTACGATAGATAGTAGTGCGGGTGTGCGATAGATAATTTTCAACTTTTACGATAGATAGTAGTGCGGGTGTGCGATAGATAATTTTCAACTTTTACGATAGATAGTAGTGCGGGTGTGCGATAGATAATTTTCAACTTTTACGATAGATAGTAGTGCGGGTGTGCGATAGATAATTTTCAACTTTTACGATAGATAGTAGTGCGGGTGTGCGATAGATAATTTTCAACTTTTACGATAGATAGTAGTGCGGGTGTGCGATAGATAATTTTCAACTTTTACGATAGATAGTAGTGCGGGTGTGCGATAGATAATTTTCAACTTTTACGATAGATAGTAGTGCGGGTGTGCGATAGATAATTTTCAACTTTTACGATAGATAGTAGTGCGGGTGTGCGATAGATAATTTTCAACTTTTACGATAGATAGTAGTGCGGGTGTGCGATAGATAATTTTCAACTTTTACGATAGATAGTAGTGCGGGTGTGCGATAGATAATTTTCAACTTTTACCATAGATAGTAGTGCGGGTGTGCGATAGATAATTTTCAACTTTTACGATAGATAGTAGTGCGGGTGTGCGATAGATAATTTTCAACTTTTACGATAGATAGTAGTGCGGGTGTGCGATAGATAATTTTCAACTTTTACGATAGATAGTAGTGCGGGTGTGCGATAGATAATTTTCAACTTTTACGATAGATAGTAGTGCGGGTGTGCGATAGATAATTTTCAACTTTTACGATAGATAGTAGTGCGGGTGTGCGATAGATAATTTTCAACTTTTACGATAGATAGTAGTGCGGGTGTGCGATAGATAATTTTCAACTTTTACGATAGATAGTAGTGCGGGTGTGCGATAGATAATTTTCAACTTTTACGATAGATAGTAGTGCGGGTGTGCGATAGATAATTTTCAACTTTTACGATAGATAGTAGTGCGGGTGTGCGATAGATAATTTTCAACTTTTACGATAGATAGTAGTGCGGGTGTGCGATAGATAATTTTCAACTTTTACCATAGATAGTAGTGCGGGTGTGCGATAGATAATTTTCAACTTTTACGATAGATATAGTAGTGCGGGTGTGCGATAGATAATTTTCAACTTTTACGTAGATAGTAGTGCGGTGTGCGATAGATAATTTCAACTTTTACCATAGATAGTAGTGCGGGCGTGCGATAGATAATTTTCAACTTTTACCATAGATAGTAGTGCGGGTGTGCGATAGATAATTTTCAACTTTTACGATAGATAGTAGTGTGGGTGTGCGATAGATAATTTTCAACGTTTACGATAGATAGTAGTGTGGGTGTGCGATAGATAGTGATTTAATTTTTTTCCTTATTTTCTTACTATATTTCCTTATTTATTACAGGGCGAGGCGTAGGGGTGGAGACCGTCGTTCGGAGAAAACACCCAGAGTGGAGAAGGTGGAGGAGCACCTAGAGGAGGAGTCCCAAAGGTGGCATGGGAGCGAGCCTTGGGAGGAGGAGGACCTGGACGACGAAGAAGATACGATGGGCGATGGGGGAATCTATCTACGGTAGCGATGCGGGGAAGGTAGACCATTTGAGAAGGAAACGTACTGAATCCCTCATCAAGAGTGGTCGCTCCCATGACATTCCTCGCATCGAGTATGATCTACCGTTCCCTTGTCAAGGGAGGTATGAATCCAAGAAGGACATCGTGAACCGCCATTCTTTAGAGTTTTCTTCTTTGCTGGAGCGTCATCGCGTTGAAATGGAGGAGGCATGTCATAGAAAGGCCATTTGCAGAAGGTATCGGGAGAGCAGTGTGGCAAAAAAAAATCCGTGATTGAAGTATAAGCCGACAACATCCACCCGGAGAACTACTTTGTGCCCTCTGTATCACTGCGTCGGGACCTTCGTGAGTGCCACCCGGCATTTGCAACAGGTGCACGGAGATGACGTTATAACGCGTGAAGAGAGGGAATTCTATTTCACCGTAATGACTAAGAACAACGAGAAGGCTGCGTTGGCTGCGGCGACTGAAGAAGGCGCACGGCCACCCACATCACGGAGCGAGGCCCAGCTCCGTGAGATTGGCCACAAACTGATGGAGAGAAAGGAAGCCAAAAGGAACTTGTTTGAAGATCAGTCGGTGCCACCAACAAAACGTCTCGAGACCTTCGAACCAAAAATGGTTAAAACTTACAAGTGTTCAATTTGCAACAAAGTCGTGACATGGGTTCGACAACATTTGAAGAGGGAACACGGAAAAACTCTTCTGGTGAAATAGAAAAGGAAAGATTGAACACTCTCCAGCAACAAATGGGCCGGAAACCCCAAGCCAGGAAACATTCTCCGATCCATACCAGAACCCACGTCACGCACGAAATTGAAAGAAGAGCGACGGAGGTAGGACTAATGGCTGGCGACTCATTCGATACCATGTACAACAATTTCAAGGAATACGTACGCTCGGCAGAGGTCAACCACTATCGGACTAAGTACTTTCAACAGAATCATCTCCCTCCTTCAACCAACACAAAGATTTCTTATTCAATGGTTTGAGAACACTCCTTTCGGCGGATAACATTTTCGCCATTCAGAGGGAGGGAAAGAGATTCGGACCGTCCATGAAAATGAAGTCGATTAGGACGGTCCGAAAATTTTTGACATATACAAACTACGTACGAAGACATTACACTTATGACGAGGCGCCAATTCCTCGTACTGGAGCAACTAATTAGTCTCGTTAAAGAAGGCCTCTGCCGAGGAACAAGAGATGATAGTCGCCAGACAATCGGACCCTTCCTTTGTGGAAACCAACTTACTGCCCCTGAAGGACCTCATGGACTACACTAATACCTGCCCTATAAAAACGATCTTCAGGCACTTATGTGATTCCGTCAGAGATATAACAACAGCTGGCGGAATGCACCAGTGCCTGAAGATCAGAGATATCCTCCTGGTCATTATGACCATATCAACGTTTCGGCGGTCCAAAGAGGCAACCAAACTAAAGGTAAAAGATGTTAAAGCCGGGATTAAGAAATGGATAGAGGACCGCCGACATGACCGGGAGGACAAATTAATTATTAATTAACATTAAACAACATAAAACGGGCAGGTACAACTATGGGGCCTTCTACATCCTGCAAGGAGATGCAGCCCGTGTCCTCGAAAAATACACAAGACTTATACGTCCCCTCTTCAAATCAACGGGTTTACCATTAGACGAGGAGTATTTCTTCTGCTCGTTTAATGGTAAACCCGTTACCCTCCAATTAGTCACAACAATGATTAAGAATGGATATAGAGTTAGCTATCCTAATGAAAAAAAATCGGTCAGCTCTAGATCCATTCGGAAATCAGTTGACTCCTTGGGCAGTGCCCTAAATATGCGGAGTCGCTCGCGACCCTTTTAGGGCACGACCCAAAAACAGCCCAAAGACATTATGATTTGTATGGAGGGCAGAGGAGGGGACTTAAGCTTCTTGACTGATTACAGAATATTTTTCAGAAAGAGAAACACGGGCTGGGTGTGGACGAGGAACGTCGGAGCCCCCTCCAATCGAACGTAAGATCCTTCTTGCAGGATGTCCTCCTCGAGGAGGAGGAAAACTAGGAGGAGGGGCAGGAGCGACATCAGCGGCAGGAGCGACATCCGTGGCACCACTCTCCAGTCCTATCACCTGCTCTTACCACCATCACCGTCACAGCGGATATTCACGCACCAATGGAAATGTCTCCACAACGGGAAGAGGCACACGAGGCGGCAGAGGAAGAGCCAGAGGAGGAAGAAGACCTGCCACTTGTTATTGATCCCACTTGGACAAGAAATGAGATTATAGAAAAAGTTGTCATAGATTATTATCTCAAAGGGATCAAAAAACAAGTGGCAGGTCTTCAATTCATACCAAGTATAAGTCTGAAAGAAATAAAGGACATCTTACCGAGGAAAATAGGTTCAAATTTACCTAGAGAAAATTTTTAAAAAAACGTAGAAAAATATAATATAAAACTTCATGACACTTAATCATTATTCTTTAGTCTTTCATATATATATATATATATATATATTTTTTTTTTTTTATTTAAAACATGTAAAATGTATTTAGACTTTGCAAAGATGATAAACAAAATTAATAATATATAAACTTAAACTTCATTATTGAAAAAATAATGTTTCAATGATTTGTAATAAATTTCATACACTACTGTATATAAGGTTAAATGAAAATAAGTTATTCTTAATAAATGTGCAGTACAGAATTTACTTATCAAACCTTTTGTAGTCTTTCGTACATAATATTTAGACTTTGAAAAGATAAGCAAAATTAATATCTAAAATATTTTTGAATAAATAAAAGAAAATCTAGGTGAAAAACCAACACTCTTATGTGTTTAGCAGTTAATGCAAGATTCGAATACATCACTCGATTCATCCTGGAAAAAATGGTTCAGAAATTTTCATCTTAAACTTAAGTATAAACTACTTGCATTAAAAAAAGATGCCAACTTGTTACGAAAAGGTGCATCCAATTCCTTTTCGAACTTGTAGCATCTTTCGTTTTCGTAAATTAGCATAGGAACTTTTGTGGATTTTGTTTCGGAATTTGCTTAATTAGTGGCGACATGCCACTTTACTTAATAACTCCAGAGGATTCAATCTGTGGCCGGACGCAAGCCACTTAAGATGTGATTGTGTGTCTCTCTCTCTCTCTCTCTCTCTCTCTCTCTGTCCTTGCTGGTTTTGCTGCGACTGATGGTTCCACGGCGCCATTGCCTGCAACACGGGTCGGATCACGTCCCCTGTTGCAAGAAACAACCGCTAACACCAACAACACATCTTAACATAACGCAAGAGATTGAGAGTGTCTCTCTCTTTTCTGGCTGTTTTTGCCGCGGATAATGCGTCCACGGAGGGGCATAATCAGGGATCTTAGGTAGAACCCAGTTATGGACCACCTTCGCGTATACCAAGACCGCTACGTAACAACGCAAGAGATTGAGGGTGTTCTATCTTTCATTCCTGCCTGCTTCCGCTAAGATTGATGCTTCGGCAGAGCCATTGTCAACGGGGTTCGGATCAGGAACCCCGTTGTAGAGAACGAGAACCACCTATACCAACAACGAAACGTATCACAACGCAAGAGATTGAGGGTGTTCTCTCTCATTCCTGGCGGTTTCCGCTACAAATGATGCTTCGGCGGCGCCATTCCCTAGAACGGGCATCATAGCAACATCCCCGTTCTAAAAAACCACAGCCGCCTATACCAACAACGCAACGTATCACAACGCAAGGCATTGAGATTGAGTCTCTCTCTCTCTCTCTCTCTCTCTCTCTCTCTCTCTCTCCAGGCTATTTCCGCTGCGACTGATGCTTCGGCGGCACCATTGCCTAGAACGGGCATCATAACATACCCGTTCTAGAAAACAACCGTTTATACCAACAACGAAACAGAACACAACGCAAAAGATTGAGATAGAGGGTGTTTTGTGTCTCTTTCATGTCTGCTTTTAATGATGCTTCGCAGGTCTTACTAAGGGAACTCAGCGAGATAGCCTCGAGTAACCATCCTCTACCGACACGACTCGATGAGCGAAGCCGAGTCGTACCGGCGGCGGACGGCACTTACGGTCAACCCCGTTCTAGACCTCTATCGGGTACAGCAACAACTTATACGGGTCACTACCATAGCATCTTTCGTAACTTGCTTTGGGCTGAGCCTATTAGCGCTACTTATTAGTTTACATAGAGAGAGCTGAATAGAACGGCCAAATAACATTCCCTAAAAACTTAGGGCGCTCGGGGAACCTGCTACTCCGGACTCTCATTTCTGATTTATATCAGATTGAGATAGAGGGTGTTTCTCTCTCTTTCCTGGCTGGTTTCGCCGCGAATGATGCATCCACGGAAGGGCATAATCAGGGATCTTAGGTAGAACCCCGTTATGGACCACCTACGCGTATACCAAAACCGCTACGTAACACAACGCAAGAGTGAGATAGACGGTTTTTTGTCTCTTTCCTGGCTGCTCCAGCTGCAAATGATGCTTCAACGAAGGGGCATAGTAAAGGATCTTCTGAAGAACCTGGTTCTGGACCGCCAACGCTTATACCAACACTGCAACGTAACACAACGCGAGAAATAGAGGGTCTTTTTCTCTCTCGATCCTGCCAGCTAACGCCGCGAATCATGCTTCCACGAAGGGGCATAGTAAAGGACCTCATAGAGGACCTCGTTCTGGACCGCCATCGCGTATACCAAGACCGCTACGTAACACAACGTAAGAGAGTGAGATAGAGGGTGGCATACTCGACTCGAGTCCACGCGACGATTCTTCTCGGTCGCTTTCGCAACGAGTGTTGTCATCTACGTAGCTCAAGGAGGAGGAAAAGATTTAGGGAGAAAGAATAAGACAGAAATACCTTAACCGCCTGGAGGGACTGTGGAAGCTTTTCAACAACCTGCTACTCCGGGCTCTCTCTTTCCTGTTTGCTGGTTATGGCTTCCCCAGCAAAGGGTTAAAGAGAATGAGACAACAATAATTAAGATAGCAGCCATTAACAAGAGCAAATCGACCGGTCGTGACAGAAGGAACGTCAGCAGCGCTAAAGGAGCACCGCCGACGCCTTCCTCCGCCCGCCGACGAAGAGTCCGGGCCATTTCCATTAGCGTCGCTCGCCTTCTCGACGGAATTTCGGTAAACTAGAAAATGCGTACGAAACCTTATGAATTGTCATACCCATGCTCCCGCCTTAGTCTGCTGTCGCTTAGGGCATGCACATCAGCGGCGGGAGATTCTGCCTTCGTGCGGGGGTGTATGTAACTACAGCTCCCAACTGATTTCCGGCCAACCATCAATCCGGTCGATTCAAACTACAAAATATAACTACGTTCGGTCGCCCAGAGGAATCTGGAACGTTTGATTGCACCCGTTCCTCCGGACTATCTCTTAACGATGAACGGGGCGTATCTACCGCTTCCATTCGTCGTTGGAGAATAAAGAGACTGCCTGGTTTCTTCACAAGAGCAGGAGGCATAATTCTCCGCAAACTTACTTTCTCGCGGAAGGTAGAGTCCCGTTTACTCATTGAGAGAGTTGGATGGATAGAAATACAGAAAGAAAGGTAGATGGATAGAAAGGGGTGTGGGTGGTTTATTTTTTCATAGTTGTTAGTTGATAGATGGGCCCAAAGTAGGCTTAGAGCGCGGCGGCTCCCACCGGATGGATTGCCTGATTTCAGATCAATTCGTATAGGTCAAGACCGCCACATCGAGAGTGCCTGAGCGCACGACGTCAAGTCCTCCCGGGTCCCAAGCCCACGAAATTTCTGAGCAGGAGTCACCCTGCCTAAAATCTAACAACGCCCGAAGCGGACTCCGGACTGTGACTCTATTGTTTAAACTTCACCCGAAAAAATCAAGAGAGAGGCCGTTTACAAGAGTAATAACAAGGTGCGCCCACGAGCCACAGTGTCCAAGACTGTTGATTGGCATCAGACGTCTACGACTAGAACGACGGTTAAGACGTTCAGTCGCTACAACGCAATTCTCACGACACCGCTTCGGTCCTTTAATGGGCTTTCTACTATTAACATAACTGAAGAACTCCTTAGAGATCCCCTTGCAGAGGCTTGCCACCCGTAATTCTTCGTTACGTTTCGCTAGCCTATCCTTCGCCTTCACTTCTATGCACAGGCAGACATACGACTCGGTGTTCTCATGGGAACGATTGGCCTTCGCCCTCCTATACGCAGCTTTCCTATTTCGGACAGCCGAAGCGATGTCACGACTGAACCACTTAGGCTGCGTTGAAGCAGGGGTGACCGGTTTTGAGGGTATGGCAGCAGACTGCAGCACCAAAAACTGGTCCAGCAATGCACTCCATACTTCCTCAACATCGCCGCCGACCTCTAACCCCATCTCACCTACGCTATCCCGGAGGCCACCAAAGTCCGCCCGCCGTAGATCGAGTTTACTGCCTCTAGAGTCACTACGCTTCACCGAGGGAAGCACACACAGAACCTAATCAGACCGTGATCACTCCCGCCCAACGATTCGTCAAAGATGAGGTCAGTGACGAGGTTGTCTTCGGTCGTGAATACTAAGTCTAGAACGCTTTTGCCTCCTGTAGGCTCATTGACCTACTGTGTGAGGAAGTTCTCATCAACAAAGTCAACTAGCCTCCTCCCTTCAGCATCAGCAGCAGTTGAAGTCTCCTAAAACTACACACCCTATCCTCTAGCAGGCAACGGAGTTCGGTGTACAGGGCTGTATCCTCCTTGAGGAGGAGATGCGGAGATCGACGCCAAGCAGCTCCCGTTGCGATCGGAACTGGCAGTCAACCGGACTCAGCGTGTCCCTCACGTATATTAGTACCCCTCCCACCTCCCCACGGATGCGGTCTTTGAAGTCTCTTAAAACTACACACGCCCTGTCCCCTAGCAGGCTGCGGAGTTCGGTGTACAGGGCTGTATCCTCCTCTAGGAGGAGATGCGGAGGTCTGTACACCAAGATTAACCTATAGTTCGTCCCTCCCACGTTCAGATCGACGCCAAGCAGCTCCCGTTCAGATCTGAACTGGCAGTCAACCGGACTCAACGTGTCCCTCACGTATATTGTTACCCCTCCTCCCTCCCGACGGATGCGGTCTTTGTGAAACATTCTATACCCGGGAATCTCAAACTTCCCAACGTAGTCCCTACGATCAGTATGAATCCAGGACTCGGTAATAGCAACGATATCCTGGTATTCTGATGCTAAGAGTGCCCGTAGCTCGCAAAACGTATTCCTAATCGACATAGTATTAAAAAGCACTGCACGGAGGGAGCCTTCCCTATTCAGACCGCCCCCTAGTACGACCCGTTTCCCGAACAGCCAGGGCTGTCGGAAGTTGAAGAGCCCCTCACCAGTGAGGGGACAACTTCCGCAGGAGGCTGAGCCCCTCCAACGGGGAAGGAGGGTCACCCACCTGTACATGGACGCACCCTTCAGTTGAAGGTACGTCCGCCACCGGCTCAACATCATCTCTCCCCGGTGGGGGCCCATCATCAATCCCCGGGCTTGACCTCACCATACGGTATAGGTGCCGGTCAAGCAGCGTGCCTAGCACACCTTTACACTCAACATTGAGGTGGACACCATCCCTCTGGTAAAGGTCCCACCTACCCGAAAACGCGTCGAACGGGTCAACAAACCTCACGCCCAGCGGGACGCTCAAGTCTTGCACCTTCTCGTTGATGCCAATGACCTTACTGAGCGCGTGGTCACTGGCATTTATCCGCGGTAAAATACCCATTAACATTCCCCTGTCTGTCTTCAGTTTTAGATCACCCGCAAGAGACATGAGCTCGGTGATGATCCCTTCTGTAAGACTAACCCTACCACCTTTGAGGAACAGGTCGTTGCCACCAGTGTGGACAACGATCGCAGTCCTTCGACTAGCCACGCGCAGCTTTTCTAGCTCCTTCCTTAAGTGCGCCGTTCCCCGCCCAGGTAAGCACCTTACCTTCCTCCTGTCCCGGTTTGCAGAAGCAAAGTACTTCTCCTGGCCCCTGATCTGCGAGTCCCCAATCAAAACGGTGTCTTCCTCCTTCGAGCACCTGAGACTAAAGCGGTTGGAGGTCCTGACAGGGGCAACCGGGCTCTCAGGCTTCGGCTTCGCAGCCTTCTTGCCCGAGACCTTTCGATACCCGTCGCCACCCATAGACTCAGCCGCACTTACACCACCCGACCCACCCAGACCGGCAGCTACATCCTTCGGTTTCTTTGGGCCATCAGTAGGCCCCTTCCCACCCTTTTTCTTTATCGGCACCTTCCCACCCTTCTCTATCGGCCCCTTCTTTGCGCCCTCCCTGCCCTCCACCTTGCGCTGCGGCTCCGTGCATTCCACGTGGGTCGCTGGCGATTCCTGACACTGATTTTGTACCCTGGCCCCCGGTTGCACCTCTACCCTTTCTCCGCGGTCCCGAGCTCTGTCCATCGATGGACAGCCTTTCCAGGGCAGTTATCCTATCAATGAGCTCCGGGGTGGAGGGCGCAGCCGCGCCAGTGACCGCCGCACCTCCAACAACCGATCTGGACGACTCGAGCCGCCGTACCCTCTCCTCTAGCTTCTCGTAAAACTGCATGAGTTCGCAAAAGTGGCACATGCTGCAGTGGTTGATCTTCTCGAAGCAGGCTTCTTTGAAGTTCGTCACCCACTGGTTTACTCCACACCTCGTACATTCAGCCTTCAGTTTCTGCGGTCCAGTCATTGTAACATTTTTTTCGAACTCTGAATACACTGAATAAGATAAAGCGAGAGAGAGAGAGAAAGAGAGAGAGTTACAAGGAAAAGTAGTACCTCAAAAGGCCTTGCGGCCCATACCGAGGAAGGTACTAATGGCAACGGGTGCCAGGGAAAAATTCTGTCACCCTCAAATAGTGTGCAAGATCGGTCTAACCTTTTCTTGAACAGATCCACAGGAGAACTGTTCACAACTTCTGAAGGTAGCCTGTTCCACGTGTCGCAGTTCCACGTGTCGCAGTTTCAAATCCAACTTCCAACTATTGTTGCGAGTTGGGTTATCATTTAAACTAAACATGCTTCTAAAATCGACATCGTTGAACCCGCGTAAGAGCTTGAAAACCTCGATGAGTTGACCGCGCAGCCTCCGAGTTTCCAGCGAAAACAAATTCAGGGCACGTAAGCGTCGATTGTAGCCCATATGCCTAACAGAAGGGATTAACTTTGTGGCCCTCGCCTGCACTCGCTCCAGCCTCTCAATATCTTTCCTGAAGGTGGGCGACCAGAACTGCACAGCATACTCAAGGTGCGGCCGAACCAGAGAATTGTACAGAGAGAGCACAATCTCCTTGTTCCGAAATCGAAATTGCCTCCTCATATAACCCAACTTCTTGGCTTTCTTTTCCACCTCTACGCACTGTTTGGTAAACTTAAGGTCGCTGCTGATTAGCACACCCAAGTTCTTTTCCAAATCAGTCGCCTCGATATTACTCCCCAACATCGAGTAGTCCGACTTGGGATTGGCGTAGCCAATGTGCATCACCTTGCATTTACCCAAGTTAAGTGGCATTTGCCATTTTCGGACCACTCTCCTACCCTACGTAGGTCCGCACGCAGGTGCTCGATCGCCTCTGGCGTCCCAACATTGGCCCCTAGCTTCGTGTCATCAGCGAATTTGGCGATCCGACTGACGATGCCACCGTCGATATTATTTATGTAAATGATAAACAACAGTGGCTCCAAAACGGAACACTGAGGAACCCCACTAGTGACCGAGGCCCAACCCGAACTAGCCCCTTTAATTACAACCCTCTGCCGCCTATTCTTCAGCCAGTTTTCAATCCACCTACCTACTTCCCAACCGATATCCAGCGCGCGCACTTCGGCCATTAGCCGGCGGTGAGGTACCTTACGAAAGGCTTTCTGAAAGTCAAGATAAAGTATATCAATCGCCCTACTCTTATCATACTCACTCAACATGACGTGGAAAAACTTGAGCAGGTTGGTGAGACACGACCTCTGCCGTCTAAACCTATGTTGGAAGTCCCCAAGCAGCTTGTAAGAATCCAAATGGTCAAAGATCCTATCCGCTATTATCCCCTCTAATAATTTACCTACAACTGAAGTGAGACTAATGGGATGATAGTTCCCTGGACTTTCGTGATCCCCTTTCTTAAAGATAGGGGTCACGTTGGCGTCCCTCCAGTCACCAGGCACCTGTCCCGTCTCCAACGATTTGTTGAAGACTGTAGCCAGGTGAGGAGCCACCTGGTCGCGCACCTCCCGCAACACTCTAAAGAGGAACTGGTCTGGCCCAGGAGCCTTAAACGCGCTCAGTTTGTCTATCCTATCGGCAATGACTGTCGCGGTACACCGAACACTATCCAGGTCAGTACCTTCGTGCCTGACGCCTGGCTGCGGGATGACGTGGGTGTCCTCCCTGGTGAACATAACTGAAGAACTCCTTAGAGATCCCTTTGCAGATGCTTGCCACCCGTAATTCTTCGTTACGTTTCGCTAGCCTATCCTTCGCCTTCACTTCTCTCCACAGGCAGACATACGACTCAGTGTTCTCATGGGAACGATTGGCCTTCGCCCTCCTATACGCAGCTTTCCTATTTCGGATAGCCGAAGCGATGTCACGACTGAACCACTTAGGCTGCGTTGAAGCAGGGGTGACCGGTTTTGATGGTATGGCAGCAGACTGCAGCACCAAAAACTGGTCCCGGAATGCACTCCATACTTCCTCAACATCGCCGCCGACCTCTAACCCCATCTCACCTACGCTATCCCGGAGGCCACCAAAGTCCGCCCGCCGTAGATCGAGTTCACTGCCTTTAGAATCACTGCGCTTCACCCGAGGGAAGCACACACAGAACCTCATCAGACCGTGATCACTCCCGCCCAACGATTCGTCAACGGTGAGGCCAGTGACGAGGTTGGCTTCGGTCATGAATACTAAGTCTAGAACGCTTTCGCCTCCTGTAGGCTCATCGACCCAATGAGTGAGGAAGTTCTCATCAGCAAAGTCAACTAGCCTCCTCTCTTCAGCATCAGCAGCAGTTGAAGTCTCCTAAAACTACACACACACACCCTAGTCTCTAGCAGGCAACGGAGTTCGGTGTACAAGGCTGCATCCTCCTTGAGGAGGAGATGCGGAGGTCTACACCAAGATTAACCTATAGTTCGTCCCTCCCATGTTCAGATCGACGCCAAGCAGCTCCCGTTGCGATCGGAACTGGCAGTCAACCGGACTCAGCGTGTCCCTCACGTATATTAGTACCCCTCCCCCCTCCCCACGGATGCGGTCTTTGCGAAACATTCTATACCCGGGAATTTCGAACTCCCCAACGTTGTCCCTACGATCAGTATGAATCCATCCATTACTCGGTGATAGCAACGATATCCTGGTATTCTGATGCTAAGAGCGCTCGTAGCTCGCAAAACTTATTCCTAACCGACCTAGCATTAAAATGCATTGCACGGAGGGAGCCTTCCGTATTCTGACCGCCCCCTTGCACGTCCCGTTTCTCGAACAGCCAGGGCTGTCGGGAGTTGAAGAGCCCCTCACCAACGAGGGGGTAACTTCCGCAGGAGGCTGAGCCCCCTCAAACGGGGAAGGAGGGTCACCCACCTGTACATGGACGCACCCTTCAGTTGAAGGTAAGTCCGCCACCAGCTCAATATCATCTCTCCCCGGTGGGGGCCCGTCATCTCTCCCCGGGCTCGACCTCACCATTCTGTATAGGTGCCGTCCAGCAGCGTGCCTAGCACATCTTTACCCTTAACATTGAGGTGGACACCATCCCTCTGGAAAAGGTCCCACCTACCCGAAAATGCCTCGAAGGGGTCAATATACCTCACGCCCAGCGGGACGCACAAGTCTTGCACCCTCTCGCTGATGCCATTGACCTTACTGAGAGAGAGGGAGAGAGAGAGATTTTGTTTGGGAAATAAACTTTGTTTTGCTGAGGTGTTAAACAAAATGATGCATATCGAAGTATATTTAAAACAAAAATAACAGATGTCAGGTGTTTTCCAAAATTTACCTGTCATCTCCACACAGGTGGGTTTTGCTTCCAGGCTCCGATCTGCTGCAGTCTAAATACCATCGAACCTGTGCGTCCTTCTAGAGCCAAAAACAATATTAATCAATTGTCTTATTATTATTATATACATAATATATGTTATATATATATATATATATATATATATATATATATATATATATATATATAAATTATATATATATATATATATATATATATATATATATATATATATATATATAATATATATATATATACATAATATATATATATATATATATATATTTTATTATTATTTGTGTCTTAAAGATAAATTTATATTAAAACAAAATAATTGAATAAAAGAGGAAAAATTAATTAGTTGCCCCTAATTTAATTTCTATTTCGTTTTAAAAATCATATTAAATCTTTTTATGTTATAATTTAAGGCTAAAATTGTGAATTATGATGAAAATTTGTTTTTGTATTAAACTTAGTTTATCTTGTTCGATTTTTTGTTTAAAAGATCATCCACCAACTGTCAAATTGGCCTCTTGGTGTTCCACCACGAAGAAGCTCGATAAAAAAACTCTTGGTGTTGTCTTTTTTTGAGACTTTATCGGTCTACTCCTTGGCTCCATAAACGTATTTGTTTATGTTTAATAACTTTGTCTATTGGGTCGTATTTAGAGACCTTTTCGGTCTACCAGGAGCTGATAAGTAAAGCGGTGGTGGTGGTTTTGTAATACTGCTTCACCACCAATCGTCTAAGTTTCGACGCTTGGTTGTAGCCCTCATATCGGTTATGTGGTGTTGATGGGATGAGCTCCTTATACTTAGACGATTGGTTGTCGCCCTCATCTCACCATGTGCTGTTGATGGGATGAGCCCCTGAAAGTCTATACTTATACCATTGGTGGTGATGTGGTGTTTTTTTGTGTGGTAGTTGTGCTCGTATATATTTTGCTATTGGGGATTTGCATGCATCAGTTTATATATATATATATATATTTGTGTGTGAGATAATAGGGGCTTTATGGGCGTATATTCGGGGAGTATATGTGCGTTTGTGTGCGCTTTTAATTCATTCGAAGGTTATTAATATACAGGCCATTTATGACTTCTAAGCCAACTGGCGGATTAGACCAACTGTCAACAATTGGCTGATTAAGCCAACTGGGGAATTTCAAGTTCAAAGTCAGGAGTTGCTACCTTGAGCCCTCATTCAGCCACTGCCTCTCGCAGAAGCTGGATGTTCTCTTCCTTTCTCTCCTCCTCTCTCTCTTACGTTAGGTATGCCCCTTTGGGGTGTGAGGCCGTCCCAACTTCTCCCCAAAGAAGTTAGGTGAACTCCCCCAGTTTAAACCTTATTACACTGGGGAATGGGGTCTTGCAACAAGAGGGGGGTGGCACTGGCACTCATTTGATCAACAGTGCAATTGCATATGCACTTCATTTGCAGTTTGGCAGATAACCCCTCCCCCTTTGTTGCATAACATCTTGCAACACCCCCCATTTGTTGAATAACATCTTGCAACATTCCCCATTTGTTGCATAACATCTTGCAGCATTCCCCCCTTTGCAACATTGATTAACATTGCAATTGCATATGCACTCTACCATTTTGCGGGCATACTACTAATGAGCCCATGATCATCAAATTTGGTCCAGCCGTTTCAGAGATAGAGCGATATAGGTGTTTTAGGGTAAAAAATGACCTCGACCATGACTTATCATGTGACCTTGACCTCGAAACATTCCGAAACAGATTGATCAGGCATCTTCAAAAGTATAAACGAGCCCAAGATCATCGAAATCGGCCCAGTAATTCCTGAGATATGGCATTTTATGGTTTTGGCTGTGGAATCGAGGCAGCCATTTTGAATTTGCTTAAAATGGCCGCCAGAGTAAGGTCCCAGCATGTCCCCAACCTAGAAATGTTTCTATATGGCTAAAGGTAACTTCATGCCAAATTTCACACTTTCTGCCAGATCTGAACGATTTCTACATTAATCCACCCCACTCTACTTATGACAAAATAGTTGAGATCCTGAATGCAATCAACGGAAACTTCAACATCAGCTACAGAGAAACTGTCGCCACCGTTACAGACAACGGAAGCAATTTTGTAAAAGCATTTAAGGTTTTCAATGTGGAGCTTCCTTCGACTTCTGACGTGCTTGATGACTCTGTTGATGAGCAACATGAAGAAGAGATGAAACACACAAGGAAGTAGATCTGCATTTTGTCTTGCCAAGTAGACGTAGTGCAGCCTCTGAATCTGATGATGTAAATGATGAAACTGACAAGCTTCACTTGTCAAATCACGTCAGGTGTGCTAGCCACACGCAGGGCCGCCGAGAGCTGCCCCGGGCCACGGGGAAGGATTGTTATATGGGCCTTCCCCCTGTTTACTCAGTATTTTATTATGAATGTTTTTTGTGTAAATAACAAGCAAACTGATATGTCCAAGTCACTATTCAAAACATACAGTATGAATAAACAACTCGGAAGAAAATGACCATTTTATTTTTCGAATCAATTATATTAATTCTATCACCATACAATTTACAAATGCAATACCAATCTATGTAGGCAAGACAATTGTTTACTGCAAGATTTCCATAATTAGAAGTGTACTTTCTTTGCCTTCTCTCTAGCAAAGTGGTAAATGATTCTGATGAAACTTAAAGTACGGGCTAACCGGCTTTCAGTTACAATGGTTCCCAGATCTGTCAGTCGGTCTTGGGCATTGGTGGACTGCAGATATTTTATCTGTTTCAGTTTGACTATGATAATCTCTATAAAATGTATGTTCATTAATTATATTTCCTCTGTTATTTAATCAATTGCTTTATTAATATTTTTAGATTATATCCCCCCTCTTTCCGGGACCCCTAGAGGTCCGGGCCCAGGGGACTTTTCCACGGTATTCCCACCCTCTCGGTGGGCTTGGCCACACGTTAAATCTGGTGTGCACTACCGATGCAGCTAAAGCCATCAAGTCTTCTCCAGCCCTTGCAAACCTCAACCATGCAGCTATGGGCAAATACTCTGCACTACGGACTGCAGCAGGAGAGCCCAAGACATCGGAAGTAATTCAAGACAAAATAGGACGGCAGCTTAGGTATCCCTGCCCTACGAGGTGGAACTCTCTATATGACAGTATCAGGGTCATTCTTGAGCACAAGAAGGAGATTAATGAATTAATGATTGAGCTACAGCTTCCTGCTTTCAAGGAATCAGAACTAGAATTCCTGGAAGAGTATATTATTGTCATGAGACCCATAGCAACAGGTCTAGACATGCTGCACGGGGACCAAAACTGTTAGTTTGGTGAACTGCTTCCCACACTTTTGATCACCAACAGCAAATTTGATCTGGCAGAGCCAAACGAACTAAGACTGAGGCACTGCATGCCATCGTTGACAGCAGTTGCTTCAGGCTTAAAGACCAGATTAAAAAAATATTTGTCACTTGATCCTGATGTTACTGATACCATTTTAGCATCAGTGTCTCTCACCCATTCTTCAAACTTAGATGGCTGAGTCTCATCCAACGCACAGACCTGGAAGTGGAACTTTCTCAATTACAAAAAACAATTCAGGACAAATTCCTTTTGGCAGTGCATAAATTCAATCAAACGCCTAAGATGTCAGGAGACGGAAATAGTTCTGATGACCAAGATGACTTCTTCAAACCTCCAGAAAGCTCAAACTGCACACCAATTGATACAAATGAACTCCAAGTCCTCCACTACTTGCAAGACAAAAGCAAAACTCTGTCATTACTGGACTCTTACCCAGCGGTCAAGAAAATCTTTGTGAGGTACAATACCACCTTGCCTTCCTCTGCTCCAGTTGAGAGACTGTTTTCTTTTGCGGGAATGATACATTCACCTAAGAGTCTAAGAGCCTATCTCATGGATCTCATGGCCTATTCGAAATGGCTTATTCAGGAAGACTAAAAGACCTTCCTGGAGAAGTTTGTAGTAAGGTTGATGGAATGTATTCCTTATACAAGATCTCTCACGTGCTCAAAACAGATCAAGACAGTCAACTGGAGAGTGTGGAACATGTTTTACTACCTGACGTCTGAGTAGCCTCGCGAAACCAATGAAATTTCTCGAGGTTCCGGCTTAAAACACGGAGAAAAAACACTTTTTGGAACAAAATTTTCATTTCATTAAGATCGAATTTGAATTAAATGTTGACGATTTTTGCCGAGTTTTCACAATATAATGTAAAACCTCCAAAACTAAAGCATATTATTGCCAAAAATTAGTAATTTAAGCAAAATATTTTAAAAGAAATAATCATATAGGTCTTTATTTAAGGTCCCATTTTCATTTTAAGTGTAAAAATAGTCTAAATGATGCAATTTAGTGGCTAAAATTTATATACTATTTAATGTTGGTATAATATCATTTCATGAATTCCATTCACATTTCCAATAATTTACGGGTACATTAGTTTGTATAAAAACGATCTTAAAACATGGAAAAACAACTTTTTCGATCAATTTTTTGCCATACTAAGCTCGTAATTTTATTAAAATTTTATGATGATTTTAGAATTATTTAGGCATTAGGCCGATACTATTGAAACCAGTGAAATAAAGCAGTTTTTTATCAATAGTTAGTAATTGCATTGAAAAATATTGAAAAAGGTAAGTTCATCTTAATCAAGAAAAGTGCACAAAATATGCTTAAAACAGGGAGAAAAACAATTTTTGGTACAAAATTTTCATTTCATCAACATCGAATTTTAATCAAATATTTGGACGATTTTTGCCGTTTTCACAATATATTGTACAAAACCATAAACTGAAGTATTTTATTGCCAAAAATTAGTAATTCCACAAAATATTTTGAAAGAAATACAACCATACAGGTCCTAATTTATGGTCCCATTTTCATTTGTAAATGTAAAAATAGGCTAAATGGTGCGATTTTGAGGCTAAAAATTATATACTATTTAATGTTTGTATATATCATATCCAGAGCACCAAAGACTATTGCAATATTTTAGTGGTAAATTAAAGCGTGTATTAAAAATCGGTCATAAAACATGGAAAAACTCGACTTTTTCTATCAATTTTTTGCCATACTAAGCTCGTAATTTTAGTCAAATTTTATGATGATTTTAGAATTATTTTGGCATTCGGTCTATATTACTGAAAACAGTGAAAGAAAGCAGTTTTTAGCAATAGTTAGTAATGCATTAAAAAATAGTGAAAAAGATAAGTTCATCGAATTCATAAGAAAAGTGCACAAAATATGCTTAAAACAGAGAAAAACAACTTTTTGGTAAAAAAACTTTAATTTCATTAAGATCGAATTTTTTTAACATTTTTTGACGATTTTTGCCTAGTTTTCAAAATATATTGTACAGAAATAGTAAACTAAAGCATTTTATTGCTAAAAATTAGTAATTCTAGCAAAATATTTTGAAAGAAATACATCCATTTTAGTCCTAATTTATGGTCCCATTTTCACTTGTAAGTATAAAAGTAGTCTAAATGGTGAGATTTCAAGGCTAAAATTTAGATACTATTTATTGTTGGTGTATATAATTTCATGAACTCCATTCATATTTGTAATATTTTAGGGGTAAATTAAAAACTATAAAAAATTAGATCTTAAAACATGGAAAAACGACTTTTTCGATCAATTTTTTGCCATACTAAGCTCGTAATTTTAATCAAATTTTATGATGATTTTATAATTATTTTGGCATTAGGTCTATATTACCGAAAACAGTAAAATAAAGCAGTTTTTTAGCAATAGTTAGTAATTGTATTGAAAAATAATGAAAAAGATAAGTTCATCTTATTCATAAGAAAAGTGTACAAAATATGCTTAAAACACGGAGAAAAACAACTTTTTAGTACAAAATTTTCATTTCATTAAAATCGAATTTTAGTCATATTTATTGACGATTTTTGTTTAGTTTTCACTATATATTGCACAAAACCATAAACTGAATTATTTTATGGCCAAAAAATTAGTAATTCGAACAAAATATTTTGAAAAAAATATAACCATATTGGTCCTAATTTGTGATCCCATTTTCATTTGTAAATGTAAAAATAGAATAAATGGTGCGATTTTGAGGCTAAAATTTATATACTATTTAATGTTGGTGTATATATCATTTCATAAACTCCATTCATTTTTGCAATATTTAAGGGTAAATTAAAGTTTGTATAAAAAATTAATCATAAAACATGGAAAAACTCGACTTTTTCGATGAATTTTTTGCCATATAAAGCTCGTAATTATATTCAAATTCTATTCAAATTTTTTAATTACTTTGGCATTATATTGTTGAAAACAGTAAACTAAAGAAATTTTTTAATGAATAGTTAGTAATTGCATTGAAAAATATTGATAAAAATAAGTTCATCTTATTTATAGGAAAAGTGCACAAAACAGAGAAAAACAACTTTTTGGTACAAAATTTTCATTTCATTAAGATCGAATTTTAGTCAAATTTTTGACGATTTTTGCCTAGTTTTCACAATATATTGTACAAAAACATAAACTAAAGCATTTTATTGCCAAATATTAGTAATTTCAGCAAAATATTTTAAAAGAAATACAACCATATAGGTCCTAATTTATAGTCCCATTTTCGTTTGTAAGTGTAAAAATAGGCTAAATGTTGAGATTTTGAGGCTAAAATTTATATACCATTTAATGTTGGTATATATCATTTCATGAATTCTATTCACTTTTGCAATTTTTTACGAGTGCATTGAAGCTTGTATAAAAAATGGATCATGAAACATGGAAAAAACTCGACTTTTTCGATTAATTTTTTGCCTTTCTAAGCTCGTAATTTTAATCAAATTTTATGATGATTTTAGAATTATTTTGGCATTATATTGTTGAAAATAGTAAAATAAAGCAGTATTTTATCAATAGTTAGTAATTGCATTGAAAAATATTGAAAAAGATAAATTTTCATTTCATTAACATCGAATTTCGTCAAATTTTTTAACGATTTTTGCTAGTTTTCACAATATATTGTACGAAAACATAAACTAAAGATAAGTTCATCTTAATTATAAGAAAAGTGCACAAAATATGCTTAAAACAAGGGAAAAAAACAATTTTCATACAAAATTTTCATTTCATAAACATCGAATTTTCGTCAAATTTTTTTACGATTTTTGCTAGTTTTCACAATATATTGTACGAAAACATAAACTAAAGCATTTTATTGCCAAAAGTTAGTAATTCCAGCAAAATATTTTGAAATAAATATAACCATATAGGTCCTAACTTAAGATCCCATTTTCATATGTACGTGTAAAAATAGGCTAAATGGTGCGATTTTGAGGCTAAAAATTATATACTATTTAATGTTGGTATATATCATACCCAGAGCGCCATAGACTATTGCAATATTTTAGGGATAAATTAAATCGTGTATAAAAAATTGATCATAAAACATGGAAAAACTCGACTTTTTCCATCAATTTTCTGCCATATATAAAGCTCGTAATTTTAGTCAAATTTTATAATGAGTTTACAATTATTTGGGCATTAGGTCTATATTACTGAAAACAGTAAAGAAAGCAGTTATTTATCAATAGTTAGTAACTGCACTGAAAAATATTGAAAAAGATAAGTTAATTTTATTTGTAAGAAAAGTACATAAAATATGCTTAAAACATGGAGAAAAAAATTTTGGGTACAAAATTTTCATTTCATTAAGATCGAATTTTATTCAAATCTTTTGACGATTTTTGCCTCGTTTTCATAATATATTGTGAAATCCCTAGTAAAACAATATAACTAGTAATTTCGTGAAATCACTAGTAAAACGATTAAATCATTAATTTAGTGAAATCACGAGTAAAATAGTAAAATAAGTAATTTCGTGAAACCCTTATTATAGTTGTGAAACCGGGAATTATGTGAAATCGTAATAACATTTGAACGATGAATTTCGTGAATTCAGTATGAAAACAGCGAAGCCATTAATTTCATAAAATCTCTAGTAAAATAGTGACCTTAGGAATTTCGTATAATTCCTAGGGTACTATGTAATTCGTGATTTCACTATTAAAACACTAAAACCAGTTATTTCTTGAAATCACTAGTAAAATAGTAAAACTAGTAATTTTATGAACTCACTAGTGAGAGTATGAACCCAGCAATTACTTGAAATTTTAATAACATTCGAACCATGAATTACGTGAAATCACTAGTAAAAGAGTGAAACCACTAATTTCGTGAATTCACTAGTTCACTTGTGAAACCAGTAATTTCGTGAAGCCCAAGTACAATAGTGAAACTAAGAATATCGTGAAATCTTAAAAACCTTTTAGAAATATAAATTTCGTGAAATCACTAGTAAAACTGTAAAACAGGAATTTGGTTCAAATCCCTACTAAATTTGTTAAATCAGAAATTTCGAGAAATCCCTATTAAAATGGTAAAAATATGGAATTCATGAGATACAAAGAAAAAGTGTAGAACCTGATTTCGTGAAAACCTTAGTAAGATTATGAAAGCAGTGATTTAGCGAATTTTTGTTAGGTTAGGTTAGGTTAGGTTAGGTAAGGTTATAGGAATTTACTGAAATTTCACTCAGGGACTTTAGAGCGTTAGGTTAGGGTAGGTTACTGAAATTTCAATCATTAACTTTAGAAAGTTAGGTTAGGTTAGGTTACTGAAATTTTGATCAGGGACTGCAGAAAGTTAGATTAAGTTAGGTTAGGTTACTGAAATTTCAATCATGGACTGCTAAAAGTTAGGTTAGGTTAGGTTAAGGAAATTTCACTAAGGGACTTCAGGAAGTTAGGTTACGTTAGGTTAGGTTAGGTTACTGAAATTTTACACAAGGACAGAAGAAAGTTAGTTTAGGTTACGTTACGGAAGTTTCATTCAAGGACTGCAGAGAGATAGGTTAAATTAGGTTAGTTAGGTTAGGTTAGGTTTCCCTGAGTTAAATTTTAATAACCTACCTACCCTAACAGAAATTCGCGAAATCACTGCTTTTCTTAATCTATCCTAACTTTCTGCAATCCCTGACTGAATTTTCAGTAACTTAACCTACACCTAACCTAACTTTCTACAGTCCATGATTGAACCAGAAATTACGCAAATAACTACTATTCCAATATTACTAGAGATTTCAAGAAAATCTCGTTCAACAATTTTTCTCGTAATTTCACGAAGTCCCTACTTTCAACATTTTTGTTGGGATTTCACACATTTAATGATTTCACAATTTTAATAAAGATTTCAGGAAATTCATAGGAAAATAGTGAAACTAAGAATTTCGTTTTATCTCTAGTAAAACAGTGAACAGGGATTCCGTGAAATCCCTGTTCAGTTATTTCCATAAATGCCTAGTAAAATAATAAAATAAGTAATTTTCATAAATTCCGAGTAAAACAGGGAAATCAGTAAGCTCGTGAAATCCCTAATAAAATAACGAAAACTGTTTTTTCGTGAAATCTTATTAACATTTGAACCAAGGATTTCGTGAAATCCCTAGTAAAACTATGAAACCATTAACTTCGTGAAATCACTAGTAAAACAATTAAACCATTATTTTAGTGAAATCACTGGTAAAATATTGAAATTAGTAATTTCGTGAAACCCTTGTAATGTAGTGAACCAGGAATTTCATATAATCCCTTTTAGCATTGTGAAATTTATAATTTCATGAAATCCCTAGTAAAACAGTGAAACCAGTAGTTTCGTGAAATCCCAAGTAAAACAGTGAAAACAGGAATTTCGTGCAATCCTAGTAACATTTGAACCAGTAATTTCGTGAAATCACTAGTAAAACAATTAAACCATTAATTTAGGGAAATCACTAGTAAAAAAGTGAAATTTTTAATTTCGTGAAACCCCTATTAGTAGGTGTGAAACCAGGAATTACGTAAAATCGTAATAACATTTGAACCATGAATTTCGTGAATTAACTACGAAAACAGTGAAGCCATTAATTTCATGAAATCGCTAGTAAAATAGTGACCTTAGGAATTTCGTATAATTCCTAGGGTACTATGTAATTCGTGATTAAAACAGTGAACCAGTTATTTCTTGAAATCACTAGTAAAATAGTGAAACTAGTAATTTTATGAAATTACTAGTGACAGTGTGAACCCAGCAATTACTTGAAATTTTAATAACATTCGAACCATGAATTACGTGAAATCACTAGTAAAAGAATGAAACCACTAATTTCATGAAACCCCTCGTTCACTTGTGAAACCAGTAATTTCGTGAAGCTCAAGTACAATGGTGAAAGTAAGAATATCGTGAAATCTTAAAAACCTTTTAGAAACATAAATTTCGTGAAATCCCTAGTAAAATTGTGAAAACAGGAATTTGGTGCAAATCCCTACTAAATTTGTTAAATCAGAAATTTCGAGAAATCCCTATTAAAATGGTAAAATATGGAATTCATGATATACAAAGAAAAAGTGTAGAACCTGATTTCGTGAAAACCTTGGTAAGATTGGGAAAGCAGTGATTTAGCGAATTTTTGTTAGGTTAGGTTAGGTTAGGAAAGGTTACAGGAATTTACTGAAATTTCACACAGGGACTTTAGGAGGTTAGGTTAGGTTAGGTTAGGTGAGGTTACTGAAATTTCAATCAGGGACTTTAGAAAGTTAGGTTACGTTAGGTTACTGAAATTTTGATCAGGGACTGGAGAAACTTAGGTTAGGTTAGGTTACTGAAATTTCACTAAGGGACTTCAGGAAGTTAGGTTAGGTTAGGTTTAGGCATCGACCGGTGGTTGTATCGGTATCGGTACCGATACAGATGGATAGTAGCTACCGATACCAATAGTTTTTTGTTTCTAAGAATAAAAAAATACGGGCGTTTTCCAAATAGAAACTTCCCGGTTGCTGGAGAAGTTATGTGTGTGTTCGCGATTTATCCCACGTTTCTAGAAATTTCCATGACTCATTATCGCTCTATATAAAGCGAGCCCTTAACCATCGCGGCGTCATTTTCTCAGTTCGCAAGTTGTGAATCAGTTCAACAGTATGTAATAATTTTTTTTGTAAATTTATTAACTACTGGTATTAGAGGGGCAATTGCCGTGAAACGCCGCCGAAGTGGTCCGGTTTCTCCGTCCAAGAAAATCGTTCTTTGGGAAAACCTTTCTGATTCAGAAGGTAGCGATTTCGACGATCAGTTGACTTTGAACGGCTTTTCTTAACGGGTGGAGATGTTATCAGTACGAAACGAGCCAACATCAATCACCCCAATCAACGCTGAGGAACAAATCATCCTCTCCAAAAATCTGAAGTTCCTCAATTTTGATTATTGAGTGAACTGTTATATTGAGTTAAACTTTTTGAATTACAATTTTTTAATTACAAATTGTTTCCATTACATGACTTTTATTTTGTGAATTCCATTTCTTCAAATATATGTTTTGAATTGCAGTACATGTGTTGAATTACATTCTTTGAATCCTATTTTGATAGGTTAGGTTACTGAAATTTCGTTCAGGGACTGAAGAAAGTTAGGTTACATAAGGTTAGGTTAGGTTACTGAAATTTTACTCAAGAACAGAAGAAAGTTAGTTTTGGTTACGTTACTGAAATGTCATTCAAGGACTGCAGAGAGATAGGGAAACCTAACCTAACTAACCTAATTTAACCTAAGTTAAATTTTAATAACCTACCTACCCTAACAGAAATTTGCAAAGTCAATGCGTTTCTTAATCTATCCTAACTTTCTGCAATCACTGATTGAATTTTCAGAACCTAACCTACACCTAACTTAACTTCCCGCAGTCCCTGATTGAAACAGAAATTACGCAAACTACTATTCCAACATTACTAGAGATTTCACGAAATCTCATTCCCCAATTTTTCTCGTAATTTCACGAAGTTCATACTTTCAAAATTTTTCTTGGGATTTCACACATTTACTGATTTTACAATTTTAATAAAGATTTCAGGAAATTCATAGGGAAATAGTGAAACTGAGAATTTTGTAATATCTCCAGTAAAATAGTGAACAGGGATTCCGTGAAATTCCTATTAACATTGTGATTCAGTAATTTCTATAAAGGCCTAGTAAAATAATAAAATAAGTAATTTTCATAAATTCCGACTAAAACAGGGAAATCAGTAAGCTCGTGAAATCCCTAATAAAAAAGTGAAAACACTTTTTCCTTGAAATCTTATTAACATTTAAACCAAGAATTTCGTGAAAGCTCTAGTAAAACTATGAAACCATTAACTTCGTGAAATCACTAGTAAAACAATTAAACCATTATTTTAGTGAAATCACTAGGAAAATAGTGAAATTAGTAATTTCGTGAAACCCTAGTAATGTAGCGAACCAAGAATTTCATGTAATCCTTTGTAGCATTGTGAAATTTATAATTTCATGAAATCCCTAGTAAAACTTAAACAAGTAATTTCGTGAAATCCCTAGTAAAAGAGTGAAAACAGGAATTTCATGCAATCCTAGTAACATTTGAACCAGTAATTTCGTGAAATCACTAGTAAAACAAACCATTAATTTAGTGAATTCATTAGTAAAATAGTGAAATTAGTAATTTCATGAAACCCCTATTATAGTTGTGAAAACAGGAATTACGTGAAATCGTAATAACATTTGAACCATGAATTTCGTGAATTCACTACGAAAACAGTGAAGCCATTAATTTCAAGAAATCCCTAGTAAAATAGTAACCTTAGGAGTTTCGTATAATTCCGAGGGTACTATGTAATTCGTGATTTCACTATTAAAACAGTGAAACCAGTTATTTCTTGAAATCCCTAGTAAAATAGTGAAACTAGTAATTTTATGAAATCACTAGTGAGAATGTGAACCCAGCAATTATTTGAAATTTTAATAACATTCGAACCATGAACTACGTGAAATCACTAGTAAAAGAATGAAACCACTAATTTCGTGAATTCACTAGTTCACTTGTGAAACCAGTAATTTCGTGAAGCCCAAGTACAATAGTGAAACTAAGAATATCGTGAAATCTTGAAAACCTTTTAGAAATATAAATTTCGTGAAATCTCTCGTAAAATTGTGAAGAGAGGAATTTGGTGCAAATCCCTACTAAATTTTTTAAATCAGAAATTTCGAGAAATCCCTATTAAAATGGTGAAAGTATGGAATTCATGATATACAAAGAAAAAGTGTAGAATCCCTACTTTCTGCAAGCCCTGATTGAATTTTCTTAACCTAACCTACACCCAACCTAACTTTCTGCAGGCCCTGATTGAAACAGAAATTAAGCAAATAACTAATATTCCAATATTACTAGGGATTTCACGAAATCTCGTTCCCCAATTTTTCTCGTAATTTCATGAAGTCCCTACTTTCAAAATTTTTCTTGAGATTTCACAATTTTACTAAATATTTCAGGAAATTCGGAGGGAATTTCAGGAAGAAACAATTTTCACTATTTTATTAGGGATTTCACGAGCTTACTGATTTCCCTGATTTATAGGAATTTCTAAAAATTACTCATTTTACTATTTTACTAGGCATTCTGCAATCACAATGTTAATAGGGATTTAACGGAATCCCTATGAATTTCCTGAAACCTTTATTAAAATTGTAAAATCAGTAAATGTGTAAAATCCCAAGAAAAATTTTGAAAGTAGTGACTTCGTGAAATTACGAGAAAAATTGGGGGAACGAGATTTCGTAAAATCCCTAGTAATATTGGAATAGAAGGTATTTGCGTAATTTCTGTTTCAATCAGGGACTGCAGAAAGTTAGGTTAGGTGTAGGTTAAGTTACTGAAAATTCAGTCAGGGATTGCAGAAAGTTAGGAGAGATTAAGAAGAGCAGTGATTTCGCGAATTTCTGTTACGATAGGTTGGTTATTAAAATTTAAGTCAGGGAAAGCTAACCTAACCTAACCTAACTAACTTAATTTAACGTGTCTCTCTGCAGTCCTTGAATGAAATTTCAGTAATGTAACCTGAACTAACTTTCTTCTGTCCTTGAGTAAGATTTCAGTAACCTAACCTAACCTAACCTAACCTAACTTTCTGCAGACCCTGAATGAAATTTCACTAACCTACCTAACTTCCTGAAGTCCCTGAGTGAAATTTCAGCAATCTAACCTAACCTAACTTAAATTTCTGCAGTCTCTGATCAAAATTTCAGTAACCTAAACTAACCTCCTAAAGTCCCTGAGTGAAATTTTAGTAAATTCCTATAACCTTACCTAACCTAACCTAACCTAACAAAAATTCGCTAAATCACTGCTTTCCCACTCTTACCAAGGTTTTCACGAAATTAGGTTCTACACTTTTTCTTTGTATATCATGAATTCCATATTTTTACCATTTTAATAGGGATTTCTCGAAATTTCTGATTTAACAAATTTAGTAGGGATTTGCACCGAATTCCTGTTTTCACAATTTTACTAGGGATTTCACGAAATTTATATTTCTAAAAGGTTTTTAAGATTTCACGATATTCTTAGTTTTACTATTGTACTTGGGCTTCACGAAATTACTGGTTTCACAAGTTAACGAGGATGTCATGAAATTTAATGGTTTCATTCTTTTACTGTGATTTCACGTAATTCATAGTTCGAATGTTATTAAAATTTCAAGTAATTGCTGGGTTCACACTGTCACTAGTGATTTCATAAAATTACTAGTTGCACTAGTTTACTAGTGATTTCAAGAAATAACTGGTTTCACTGTTTTAATAGTGAAATCACGAATTACATAGTACCCTAGGAATTATACGAAATTCCTAAGGTCACTATTTTACTAGCGATTTCATGAAATTAATGGCTTCACTGTTTTCGTAGTGAATTCACGAAATTCATGGTTCAAATGTTACTACGATTTCACGTAATTCCTGTTTTCACAGCTATAATAGGGGTTTCACGAAATTACTAATTTCACTATTTTTCAGTGATTTCACTAAATTAATGGTTTAATTGTTTTACTAGTGATTTCGCGAAATTATTGGTTCAAATGTTACTACGATTGCACGAAATTCCTGTTTTCACTGTTTCACTAGGGATTTCACCAAATTACTGTTTTCACTGTTTTACTAGGGATTTCATGAAATTATAAATTTCACAATGCTCCAAAGGATGACATGAAATTCCTGTTTCACTACATTGCTAGGGTTTCACGAAATTACTAATTTCACTATTTTACTAGTGGTTTAATTGTTTTACTAGTGATTTCACGAAGTTAATGGTTTCATAGATTTAGTAGGGATTTTACGAAATTCTTTGTTCAAATGTTAATAAGATTTCACGAAAAAAGAGTTTTCACTCTTTTATTAGGGATTTCACGAGCTTACTGATTTCCCTGTTTTACTAGGAATTTCTGAAAATTACTTATTTTACTATTTTACGAGGCATTCTGCAATCACAATGTTAATAGGGATTTCACGGAATCCCTGGTTCACTATTTTACTAGAGATATCACGAAATTCTTAGTTTCACTATTTCCCTATGAATTTCCTAAAATCTTTATTAAAATTGTGAAATCCCAAGAAAAATTTTGAGAGTAGGGACTTCGTGAAATTCGAAGAAAAATTGGGGAACGAAATTTCGTGAAATCCCTAGTAATATTGGAATAGTAGTTAGTTGCGTAATTTCTGTTTCAGTCAGGGACTGCAGAAAGTTAGGTTAGGTTAGGTTAAGTTACTGAAAATTCAATCAGGGATTGCAGAAAGTTAGGATAGATTAAGAAAAGCAGCGATTTCAGGAATTTCTGTTAGGGTAGGTAGGTTATTAAAATTTAACTCAGGGAAACCTAACTTAACCTAACTAACCTAATTTAATCTATCTCTCTGCAGTCCTTGAATGAAATTTCACTAACGTAACCTAAACTTTCTTTCTTCTGTCCTTGAGTAAAATTTCAGTAACCTAACCTAACCAAACGTAATCTAACTTTCTGCAGTTCCTGAATGAAATTTTAGTAGCCTAACCTAACCTAACCTAACTTCCTGAAGTTCCTGAGTGAAATTTCAATGCCCTAACCTAACATAACGTAACTTTCAGCTGTCCATGATTGAAATTTCAGTACCCTAACCTAAACTAACCTAACTTTCTGCAGTCCCTGATCAAAATTTCAGTAACCTACCCTAACTTTCTGCATTCCCTGAGTGAAATTTCAGTAACCTAACCTAACCTCCTGAAGTGCCTGTGTGAAATTTCAGTAAATTCCTATAACCTTACTTAAGGTAAAAAAAATTCGCTAAATCACTGCTTTCCCAATCTTACCAACATTTTCCCGAAATTAGGTTGTTCACTTTTTCTTTGTATATCATGAATTCCATATTTTTACCATTTTAATAGGGATTTCTCGAAATATCTGATTTAACAAGTTTAGTAGGGATTTGCACCAAATTCCTGTTTTCACAATTTTACTAAGGATTTCACGAAATTTATGTTTGTAAAAGGTTTTTAAGATTTCACGATATTCTTAGTTTTACTATTGTACTTGGGCTTCACGAAATTACTGGTTTCACAAGGAACTACGGATTTCACGAAATTAGTGGTTTCATTCTTTTACTAGTGATTTCACGTAATTCATGGTTCGAATGTTATTATATTTCAAGTAATTGCTGGGTTCACACTGTCACTAGTAATTTCAAAAAATTACTAGTTTCACTATTTTACTAGGGATTTTAAGAAATAACAGGTTTCACTGTTTTAATAGTGAAATCACGAATTAAATAGTACCCTAGGAATTATACGAAATTCCTAAGGTCACTATTTTACTAGCGATTTCATGAAATTAATGGCTTCACTGTTTTCGTAGTGAATTCACGAAATTCATGGATGAAATGTTATTACGATTACAAGTAATTCCTGGTTTCACAACTATAATAGGGGTTTCACGAAATTACAAATTTCACTATTTTAGTAGTGATTTCACTAAATTAATGGTTAAAATGTTACTAGGATTGCACGAAATTCCAGTTTTTCACTGTTTTACTAGGGATTTCATGAAATTATAAATTTCACAATGCTACAAAGGATTACATGAAATTCCTGGTTCACTACATTACTAGGGTTTCACGAAATTACTAATTTCACTCTTTTACTAGTGATTTCACTAAAATAATGGTTTAATTGTTTTACTAGTGATTTCATAAAATTCTTGGTTCAAATGTTAATAAGATTTCACTAAAAAACAGTTTTCACTATTTTATTAGGGATTTCACGAGCTTACTGATTTCCCTGTTTTACTAAGAATTTATGAAAATTACTTACTTTACTATTTTAGTAGGCATTCTGCAATCAAAATGTTAATAGGGATTTCATGGAATTCCTGTTCACTATTTTATTAGAAATATCACAAAATTCTTAGTTTCACTATTTCCCTATGAATTTCCTGAAATCTTCATTGAAATTGTGAACTCCGTAAACGTGTGAAATCCCAACAAAAGTTTTGAAAGTAGGGACTTATTGAAATTACGAGAAAAATTGGGGAACGAGATTTCGTGGATTCCTTAGTAATATTGGAATAGTAGTTAGTTGCGTAATTTCTATTTCAATGAGGGACTGCAGAAAGTTAGGTTAGGTGTAGGTTAGGTTACTGAAAATTCAATCAGGGATTGCAGAAAATTAGGATAGATTAAGAAAAGCATTGATTTCGCGAATTTCTGTTAGGATAGGTAGGTTATCAAAATTTAAGTCAGGTAAACCTAACCTAACTTAACTAACCTAATTTAACCTATCTCTCTCCAGTCTCCAGTCCTTAAATGAAATTTCAGTAACGTAACCTAAACTAACTTTCTTTTGTCCCTGAGCAAAATTTCAGTAACCTAACCTAACCTAACGTAACCTAACTTTCCGCAGTCCCTGAATGAAATTTCAGTAACCTAACCTAACCTAACTTCCTGAAGTCCCTGAATGAAATTTCAATAACCTGACCTAACCTAGCCTAACCTAACCTAACTTTCTAAAGTCCCTGATTGAAATTTCAGTAACCTAACCTGACCTAACCTCCGAAAGTCCCTGAGTGAAATTTCAGTAAATTCCTATAACCTAACCTAACCTAACCTAACCTAACAAAAATTTGCTAAATCACTGCTTTCCCAATCTTACCAAGGTTTTCACGAAATCAGGTTCTACACTTTTACTTTTTTATATCATGAATTCCATATTTTTACCATTTTAATAGGGATTTCTTGGAATTTCTGATTTAACAAATTTAGTAGGGATTTGCATCAAATTCCTGTTTTCACAATTTTACTTGTGATTTCACGAAATTTATGTTTCTAAAAGGTTTTTAAGATTTTACGATATTCTTAGTTTCACTATTGTACTTGGGCTTCACGAAATTACTGGTTTCACAAGTGAACTAGGGATTTCACGAAATTAGTGGTTTCATTTTTTTTCTAGTGATTTCACGTAATTCATGGTTCGAATGTTATTAAAATTTCAAGTAATTGCTGGGTTCACATTGTAACTATTGATTTCATAAAATTACTAGTTTCACTATTTTACTAGTGATTTCAAGAAATAACTGGTTTCACTGTTTTAATAGTGAAATCACGAATTACATAGTACCTAGGAATTATGCGAAATTCCTAAGGTACTATTTTATTAGCGATTTCATGAAATTAATGGCTTCACTGTTTTCGTAGTGAATTCACGAAATTCATGATTCAAATGTTATTACAATTTCACGTAATTCCTGGTTTCACAACTATAATAAGGGTTTCACGAAATTACTAATTTCACTATTTTACTAGTGATTTCACTAAATTAATGGTTTGTTTTACTAGTGATTTCATGAAATTACTAGTTCAAATGTTACTAGGATTGAATGAAATTCCTGTTTTCACTGTTTTACTAGGGATTTCACCAAATTACTGGTTTAATGTAATTCCTGGTTTCACAGCTATAATAGGGGTTTCACGAAATTACTAATTTCACTATTTTACTAGTGATTTCACTAAATTAATAGTTTGTTTTACTAGGGATTTCATGAAATTATAAATTTCACAATGCTACAAAGGATTACATGAAATTCCTGGTTCACTACATTACTAGGGTTTCACGAAATTACTAATTTCACTCTTTTACAAGTGATTTCACTAAAATAATGGTTTAATTGCTGGGTTCACTTTAGTAAGGTCTAATTAAGCATTAAATGTTTTGTTTATAAGAATTTAATAATTTTTAATTAAATATTTTGTTAATAAGAGTGTAGTAATGTCAAATTAAGAATTAAATGTTTGTTTATAAGAATTTAAGAATGTTTAATTAAATGTTTTCATATAACACTAAAATAAAAATATAAAAATACAAATTGGCAACATCCCGAAATGGGTCTAGGGAAAAGTAAGAATACCCAAAAACGCCAGTTATCGGACGGCATTTGTCTTAATAAGGTGTTTTTTTAGTATTAAGATGTTTCTGTAAATTTAATATATTCTTTCGTGTGTCTCTCTCCGGCTAAAATGTTAACGTCAATATCCCCCCTCGCATTATCCCGTTTAATACATTAATTCCATCCTGCAACAAGAATTTGCTTAATTTTATAGATTATAAAACGGGTAGCGAAACAGAATATCTACTAATTTTCTTCGTACGGAGAACGTGGTAAAATGCCCTTATTTTAATGTAATAGGGACTACTCGTGATTAATCGAAAGAACACACGCACAATTTTTCAATTCCTATTCATAAGACACAATGCAAAGGCCTACTTTAATAACGGAGTGCGTGGGTTCGTATTATTAAATTGATAACAATTTAGTAAGATTAGCCGCCACCAGATAATGTATTGATTCACAGTCCTTCCCTTTTATAATTCATTATTTTCTTTTCTTTCTATTATCACTTGTTTTCTCTATGTCTTTATACGGACGGTGCTGACGGTTGACCCGCTTCACTTTCGAATAATGAAAAAGAGAAATGGGGATCAATTACACACCTAATTACACTGTACTGACTTTTTATTTATACTGAAACACTTTAGACAAACGGGGTAATGCGAGGGGGGAAATTAACATTAACATTTTAGCCGGAGAGAGACACGAAAGAATATTCTAAATTTACAAAAACATCTTAATACCAGAAAAACACCTTATTAGGACAAAGGCCGTCCGATAACTGTCGTTTTTGGGCATTCTCCCTTTTCTCTAGACCCATTTCGGTGTGTTGCCAATTTGTATTTTTATATTTTTAATTTCTTATTATAGCAAAACATTTAATTAAACATTCTTAAATTCTTATAAACAAACATTTAATTCTTAATTTGACATTACTACACTCTTATTAACAAAACATTTAATTACACATTATTAAATTCTTATAAATAAAACATTTAATGCTTAATTAGACATTACTACACTCGCATCACCCCTTGAAAATAAGTTTTACACTAGGAAAACTTATTAATAACTTTAACAAATTTATTTTTTTATTCAACAAATTTATTTATTTTGTATTTTTTCTTTTTTTTTCTCTTTAACAAATTCAAAGTTAGAATAGATAAGAAATCATTTCAATAACAAATTGAACACATTAGATATTTTGTATCATTTTATAAAAATCGAAAAAAACCTTTATAATTTTCACATTTGCATTCAATAACATTTGACACTAATAATCAATTTACAACCTGTAACGAATCTGTTACGTGAAAAATAACGGATAATTTTCTGAACACTGGTTACAACACATTTTAAGTTCACAATCTACTCCAGCGATTCTTCATCAAAGATCGCTTTACATTCGAAACCAATATTCCTATAGTTATACAGTTACTCTCAGGGCAACATAGAAAGAACAAGAAAATGTTTATATAAAATACTGACCAGAGCGCACATACTATTTCACGAACACAAAACAAATTTGGACAATAATCATACCCTTTCACTTATAATTTCATCACATAATAATCAGTACATTAATTTCTGGACGTTGTTTAGATCACAATCCGCAAGCTGACAACGGACTTCAATTTTCAATCGCAGCTCTTCTGCTCACTTCGCTAGAATGCAAGGGGTTGCATCACCATGCAACATGTCAGCACGCTTGAGGTTCCGCTCTCTCTCCAAATTGGCGAAAAAAAAAACAAGAGAGACGTCCAATTCTAAGAGGATCAAGGGGTGGAGATATACTGAAAGTGGAACCACGCACCGGAATTGGGCGGAATTTTCAATTCTAGAAGTCGACGAAGGAACTCGACTCTCTCATCTCAACTTTTATCGGTGAACGCTGCTCTTCCTTCGTCCAGCTGAGGAACTCTCTTACTGGCAATAATCAAACGATCACTTCGTCGTAGGCGGTTTCACAACGAACCTACTCTATGTCTGTATGGACAGTAAAGCCTTAGACACTCGTTCAAACTCTCGTGGTTTGCTTACCGAGTGCTAAAACACATATTTAGCGAAGCATCGAGCAGCGAGACTAAGACTGGCCGAAAAATACCAGTAAACCATCTGGGATCGAAACTGTCATGCGCCAAGTCCCTGCGCATTCGGTTTCTGTTCTCTCTCTCTCTCTCTCTCTCTCTCTCTCTCTCTCTCTCTCTCACACACACACACATCTCTTCTCTCTCTTTCATCAGTGATCGATCACCTAAATCGGGTCAACTAAACTTAATTGATGGAATTCGGATCCTACTTAGTTGCTTCCAAATCGATCCTCTCGAAATTTTGAAAAGAAAAAATTTAGTCGGAACGTTTGTACTGCTACTGATTATCACTTCATATTTAATTTTCCGAATTTTCTCGACACTTCACTTCGAAACAATAACTATAATTTGCTCTGGCCAAATTCATGGAAAACTACTACAAATTTTACAGAATTCACAAAAATTTAATCACGCCCTAGCTACCGATAAGGTCACTTATGGCAGTAACATCGGAGATAATAAAAAAAAAATCATGAAACACAACGAAACAATACTGCATAGTAGAAACATAAAAGCACCCCTACATAGTAACCATTATTATAATTTAAAAAATATTATTATTCAAACTACCTTCAGAAATCACATCGATACATTTAAATACAAAAGACAAAAGTGAAACCCAGAACCTTCATGTCATCAATTCTCGATAACACTAGGCAACAAAGATTTTGTTACAGAAGACCAAATAGGTGCTCCTAGCTAATTTCGGTATGCTGACTTCAAATCTATAATTAGATTTTTTCTATCACGTCTAGATTTTGTGTAAAATGCAAATCACTTTTAGTAAAATTTTCTACCACGTCCAGATTTTGGTTTTAATCGGCTTAATGCCAATAATATGAAACTTGCTTTTCAAGGTTAAAGCAATTTTTTTTGCCAACTATATACAAATTCGAACAATTTTGATAAATAAAATTTATCCCGAGTTGGCAACACTGAGTCAAGAGCATAGTAACGGGCAACGGCCCAACGGTCAGTCGCTACGTGACAGTCAAGCAGAACGGTTGTTGAAGCTCTCTGCTGATGAGCAAGTGACAGGTTGTGGTGACTTGTGTGTTTTTATAGCATTTGTTTTGTACTACGGTGTGTATTTCTTTTTATTTTGCACATCGTAATAATTACTTTCTACGTTTTTCAGATATTGTATGGTAATTCAAAATGGCATCAAATAGACGTGTTTGTGTAAATCACCCAGACAACTTCTGCTTTGTCTGTGGACAATATACACCTAAGCCACAATGTAGAAACATAACAACAAAGATTAAACTTGCCTACAAGTGTTATTTTGACTGTAAGTTAGGAGACCAACAGAGGGACTGGGCACCACATATTTGCTGTGCACAGTGCAATGCAATGTTAATAGCTTGGATAAATGGTAAAAGAAAAGCTGTGCCGTTCTCGGTCCCCATGGTTTGGCGTGAGCCGAAAAATCACTTCAATGATTGTTATTTTTGTTTGACAAAGATTGCTGGTTTCACAAAGAAAAACAAATCAAAGATCACGTACCCAAACTGCGAATCAGCAATGAAACCAGTACCACATGGTGAAACAAATCCACCACCAGTTCCACCAGCAACGATAACAGACAGCAGTTCATCTGAAGATTCTGCTAGTGATATAGAAACAGGGAAAGATGGCATATATGTTCCAGATGCAAATATTTCCCCACATTTGTTAAGTCAAGCGGAGTTAAATGACTTAGTGCGCGATTTGGAATTACCAAAAGAAAAGGCAGAGTTGCTTGGTTCAAGACTTCAAGAATTTAATCTTCTCCAACCAAACACCAAAGTTTCCCATTTCCGCCATCGCCATTTGCAGTTTTCATCATTTTACTTACAGGAAGAAAACGTTTGTTTCTGCCACGATATCAGTGGTCTGATGCAAGGGATGGCTGTCGCTATGATCCAAAAGAATGGAGACTGTTCATTGACTCTAGTAAAGCTAGCCTTAAAACTGTATTACTGCACAACGGTAATGAAAAACCTTCAATACCTGTAGCACATGCCACTGGCCTTAATGAGACTTATGAATCGATGAAACTGCTGCTAAGACTCATCAAATATAAGGACCACACATGGAATATTTGTGGCGACCTTAAAGTTGTATCATTACTTATTGGGTTACAGTTGGGCTACACAAAGCATATGTGCTTTTTGTGTCTATGGAACAGCAGAGATGACAAGAACCACTACAAAAAACATGATTGGCCATCTAGAACTGAACATGTTGTTGGTAAATACAATGTGAAACACCCAGCACTTATTGACCCTCAGAAAGTACATCTTCCACCACTTCACATTAAACTTGGCCTTATGAAAAATTTCGTGAAGGGTATGGATCATCAAGGTAGTGGTTTCCAATATTTAAAGGATAAATTCAAAGGAATATTGACAGATGCTAAGCTAGAAGCTGGAGTTTTCACTGGACCACAGATCCGCAGTGTCATCCACGACTCATCGTTTCCATCTAACCTAAATGAGAATGAACTAGGAGCATGGACATCTTTCGTTGAAGTTGTCAAAAATTTTCTTGGAAACCACAAAGCTGAAAACCACCGTAAACTCGTAGAAAACATGCTTAAATCTTATGAAATAATGGGATGCAGAATGTCTTTGAAAATTCATTTTTTACATTCTCATCTTGACTTCTTCCCGGCCAACCTTGGGGCTGTAAGTGACGAGCATGGTGAGCGCTTCCACCAACAGATCTCAGTTATGGAAAACAGATACCAAGGTAATTTCAACCCAAATATGATGGGAGATTATTGTTGGTTCCTGCAGAAGGAGAGCTCGTCATCCTACAAGCGACAAAGGAAGAGGACACACCAAAGTTTCACTTAAGAACAGGAATTTGCCTTTCAGTAGTAACAACAAAATACTAACGCGCTTTGGGTGGATGGTTGGGCGCAGGGGTGGTAACTCCGCCAGCGGAATTCCGCTGTCTGTCTTAAGCCAGAATAAAGGAGGAAAGACATCCCTGTTCACTAATTATTTAAGTATGCTTAACATAAAACGTGGCACGGAAAAGTAGCTTAGACGGCTTTCGTAATAGAAGCGGGTGAGAAAAAAAATGAAAAATAGGGGTTTTCGGTTACACAAAATCTGGACGTGATAGAGAAATTTTGATATCAGATCTGAAATCAGCATCAGCGCTTTAGTAGGAATCAGTAGTTCACGTGTCTGTAACAAAAAAAAAGTTGAAATTTGTTGCCTAGTGTAATCAATGAACCATCTTACACTTTATGTGGAGCACACATATATTGCCACAAAAGCGTTACTGGCAATCTAAAAGGCTCCATTTCTGATCAACACTCAAGCTAAAGTTTCAATTGCACGAGTAAACCCAAATGAATGCAAAAAACTTCACTTTTTTTTCTACGTGAAGGTCAAAATATGAAAATAAAAACCCACTCTAATAGACAGAGTTTATTTCCACGACAGTTTCGACGCCCACTGGCATCCTCCTCGGGTGGATACAGAAACACGAATGAACCAAAACAAGAGGGAAAAACAGTCCAGGGACCGACCGTTAAGAAATTCGCACCTAGGTTAGATCCCATTCTCCCGACACGGGAAGGGCATTTTCATTAAGTACATTCGCGCAAATTTAAAACTATCTTCCTGTTCTAAACATACAGATTCTATTATTTTACATAATTATTACATTTATTATTAAATTTATTACATTTAATATTGCATAATTATTTATTACAGAAATTATAAATTTATTATTACATTGGTTATTACATTGTTGTTTATTATACAGAACTTATAAACCGAAAAACGAATGAAAAAAGCCGATTAGGAAACAATCCAGAGACCATTGAGAAATTCGCACCTAGGTTAGATACCGTTCTCCCGACACCGGAAGGGCATTTTATTACAGGGTCCGCTTATAAGTACATTCCCACAAATTAAAACTATCTTCTTGTTCTATACATACAGATTCTAATATTTTGACATAATTACTGCATTTATTATTGCATTTACATTTTTTAACATTTATTATTATTACCTTTACCCTAATTATTAAATTTATAATATTACCTTTATTATTACATCTGTTGCATTTATATTTATTTCCACATTTATTACTTCCATTATTACATTTACTAGAAGCGAGTAAGGAAACAATCCAATCCAGAGACATTTAAGAAATTCACACTTAGGTTCGAACACGTTCCCACGACTCCGTAAGGGATTTTTTGACCAAGAATGTCATTAAAGGGTCTAACTTATAAGTACCTTCGTACAAATTAAAATTATCTACTTTTTCTATACACACAGATTCTATTATTTTTCTTTTGACATAATTATTACATTTATAAAGTACCTTACTTCATTCCCAATCTATAGCATGATTATTTTGGCTGGCGTGATAAAAAATGGCATTATTAGTATTACAACTTCTGAAGGCATATTTGTGTTCTTTAATACGGGTTTCAATATTTCTTCCAGTTTCTCCCACGTATACTAAATCACAACTTTTACAGGGAATGCTGTAGACACAGGCTTGTTCCTCTTTTGCATCGTTATTCCTAACCAATTTACTTTTCACGGTAGACGAATATTTGAACGCCAAAGCAAACTTAAAATCTTTCGTTAACGGTTTTACTCTTTCTAAGCCGGCAATGTCCCGGCGATTGATCCTAAAAGATTTCTACAGATTAACCCCAAACTCCCCCACGTTTACGGCCTACCTAAAACCCATAAGATTAATATACCACTTCGTCCCATTATTTCACATAGGGGTTCCTTTAGTTACAGGTTATCTAAATTTCTTGCAGATAAATTATCCCCATTAGTTGGTAAATTTTCAGGCTCGCACATCACTAATTCCTGTGACTTTATTAACAAAGTTATGTCCTTAGATTTAAAACGGGGAAGAATGATCAGTTTTGACGTTGAGTCCTTGTTTACGAAAGTTCCCATTAATGATGTACTTAGTTTTTTAGATAGAAAATTGCCAACATGTAACGTAGAACTAGGCATGCCCACATCTGTATTTTTAGAACTGATAAAACTGTGTCACCAATAATGCCTTCTCCTTCGGTGAAGAATTTTATTTGCAACGTTTTGGTATGGGAATGGGGTCCCCTTTATCCCCAATACTGAGTACATTATACATGGAATATTATGAGTCGGAATTGTTGCAAACAATATGTCCCAGGAATCTAATTTGGTTTCGTTATGTAGATGATATTTTCTCATTTTGGCCTGACCACTGGAACAACTTTGACACTTTCTTTCAGTCATTAAATAATCTTGTTCCCTCTATTAAATTTAAATATGAATGGGAGAACGACAAATAATTACCTTTTCTAGATGTTTTGGTCATTAACGAAAGCGGAAAGCCCAATTTCACGGTCTATAGAAAACCTACTCATTGTAATTCGTACATTCATTATTTTTCATATCATGATGAAGGGGTTAAAAGCTCAATTATTTCTTCCATGTTTCTAAGAGCACTCAGGATTTGTAGCCCACATTTGCTGGACCCGGAAAATTCAAAGATTTGGAACATTTTTAAGGATTTAAAATATCCCGAGTGGTTTATCAGAAAGGCGTATTTTAAAGCCAGAAAATCTTTTTATGCACCTCGGGAACCTTCAGTTAACCAAAAACAATATATGTGAGTTTGCCTTACATTGCCGGCTTAGAAAGAGTGAAACCGTTGACGAAAGATTTTAAGTTTGCTTTGGCGTTCAAATATTCGTCTACCGTGAAAAGTAAATTGGTTAGGAATAACGTTGCAAAAGAGGAACAAGCCTGTGTCTACAGCATTCCCTGTAAAAGTTGTGATTTAGTATACGTGGGAGAAACTGGAAGAAATATTGAAACCCGTATTAAAGAACACAAATATGCCTTCAGAAGTTGTAATACTAATAATGCCATTTTTTATCACGCCAGCCAAAATAATCATGCTATACAGTAGATTGGGAATCAAGTAAGGTACTTTATAAATGTAATAATTATGTCAAAAGAAAAATAATAGAATCTGTGTGTATAGAAAAAGTAGATAATTTTAATTTGTACGAAGGTACTTATAAGTTAGACCCTTTAATGACATTCTTGGTCAAAAAATCCCTTACGGAGTCGTGGGAACGTGTTCGAACCTAAGTGTGAATTTCTTAAATGTCTCTGGATTGGATTGTTTCCTTACTCGCTTTTAGTAAATGTAATAATGGAAGTAATAAATGTGGAAATAAATATAAATGCAACAGATGTAATAATAAAGGTAATATTATAAAAATAATTAGGGTAAAGGTAATAATAATAAATGTTAAAAAATGTAAATGCAATAATAAATGCAGTAATTATGTCAAAATATTAGAATCTGTATGTATAGAACAAGAAGATAGTTTTAATTTGTGGGAATGTACTTATAAGCGGACCCTGTAATAAAATGCCCTTCCGGTGTCGGGAGAACGGTATCTAACCTAGGTGCGAATTTCTCAATGGTCTCTGGATTGTTTCCTAATCGGCTTTTTCATTCGTTTTTCGGTTTATAAGTTCTGTATAATAAAAACAATGTAATAACCAATGTAATAATAAATTTATAATTTCTGTAATAAATAATTATGCAATATTAAATGTAATAAATTTAATAATAAATGTAATAATTATGTAAAATAATAGAATCTGTATGTTTAGAACAGGAAGATAGTTTTAAATTTGCGCGAATGTACTTAATGAAAATGCCCTTCCCGTGTCGGGAGAATGGGATCTAACCTAGGTGCGAATTTCTTAACGGTCGGTCCCTGGACTGCTTTTCCCTCTTGTTTTGGTTCATTCGTGTTTCTGTATCCACCCCAGGAGGATGCCAGTGGGCGTCGAAACTGTCATGGAAATAAACTCTGTCTATTAGAGTGGGTTTTTATTTTCAAACCCAAATGAAGTTTAAAAAATAATACAATTTTCCAAAACAGTCATTAAATAAAAAAATTTAAATATTAATACCGAAAATTAATTTAATACATTAATTCCACCCTGCAACAAGAATTTGCTTAATTTTATAGATTATAAAACGGGTAGCGAAACAGAATATCTGCTAATTTTCTTCGTACGGAGAACGTGGTAAAATGCCCTTATTTTAATGTAACAGGGACTACTCGTGATTAATCGAAAGAAGACACGCACAAATTTTCAATTCCTATTCATAAGACACGAAAGAATGCAAAAGCCTACTTTAATAACGGAGTGTGTGGGTTCGTATTATTAAACTGATAACAATTTAATAAGATTAGCTACCACCAGATAATGTACTGATTCCCATTCCTTCCCTTTTATAATTCACTATTTTCTCTTCTTTCTGATATCACTTGTTTTCTCCGTCTTTATACGGACGCTGCTGACGGTTGAGCCGCTTCACTTTCGAATAATGCAAAAGAGAAAGGGGGATCAATTACTTACCTAATTACACTGTACTGACTTTTTATTTATACCGAAACACTTTAGACAAACGGGGTAATGCGAGGGGGAATATTAACGTTAACATTTTAGCCGGAGAGAGACACGAAAGAATATTCTAAATTTACAAAAACACCTTAATACCAGAAAAACACCATATTAGGACAAAGTCCGTCCGATAACTGTCGTTTTTGGGTATTCTCCCTTTACGCTAGACCCATTTTTGGGTGTTGCCAATTTGTATTTTTATATTTTTAATTTCTTATTATAGCAAAACATTTAATTAAACATTCTTAAATTCTTATAAACAAACATTTAATTCTTAATTTGACATTACTACACTCTTATTAACAAAACATTTAATTAAACATTATTAAATTCTTATAAATAAAACATTTAATGCTTAATTAGACATTACTACAGTGAACCCAGCACCTACTTGAAATTTTAATAACATTCGAACCATGAATTACGTGAAATCACTAGTCAAAGAATGAAACCACTAATTTCGTGAAATCCCTAGTTCACTTGTGAAACCAGTAATTTCGGGAAACCCAAGTATGATACAATAGTGAAACTAAGAATATCGTGAATTCTTAAAAACCTTTTAGAAACATAAATTTCGTGAAATCCCTAGTAAAATTGTGAAAACAGGAATTTGGTGCAAATCCCTACTAAATTTGTTAAGTCAGAAATTTCGAGAAATCCCTATTAAAATGGTAAAAATATGGAATTTATGATATACAAAGAAAAATTGTAGAACCTGGTTTCGTGAAAACCTTGGTAAGATTGGGAAAGCAGTGATTTAGCGAATTTTTGTTAGGTTACGTTACGTTAGGTTACTGAAATTTCATTCAGGGACTGGAGAAAGTTAGGTGAGGTTAGGTAGGTTAGGTTACTGAAATTTCACTTAGGGACTTCTGAAAGATAGGTAAGGTTATGTTAAGTTACTGAAATTTCAGTCAGGGACTTCAAGAAGTTAGGTTAGGTTAGGTTAGGTTAGGTTAGGGTACTGTAATTTTATTCAGGGACTGGAGAAAGCTAGGTTAGGTTAGGTTAGAGTACTGAAATTTCAATCAGGGACTGCAAAAATTTAGGTTAGTTTAGGTTAGGTTACTGAAACTTCACTGAGGCCCTGCAGAAAGTTAAGTTAGGTTAGTTTAGATTAGGTTACTGAAATGTCATTCAGGGACTGCAGAAAGTTAGGTTACGTTAGGTTTCTGAAATTTCACTTAGGGACTTCTGAAAGATAGGTTAGGTTAGGTTATTGAAATTTCAATCAGGGATTGCAGAAAGTTAGATTAGGTTAGGTTACTGAAATTTCATTCAAAGACTGCAGAGAGTTAAGTTAAGTTAGGTTAGGTTACTGAAATTTAACTCAAGGACATAAGAAAGTTAGGATAGGGTAGGTTAGGATACCGAAATTTTATTCAAAGACTGCATAGAGTTAGGTTAAGTTAAGTTAGGTTAGATTAGGTCTCCCTGAGTTAAATTTTAATAACGTAACCTAACCTAATAGAAATTCGCGAAATCACTGCTTTTCTTAATCTAACCTAACTTTACGCAGTCCCTGAGTGAAATTTTAATAACGTAACGTAACCTAACCTAACCTAACATTCTGGAGTTCCTTAATTGAAATTTCAGTAACCTAGCTTAACCTAACCTAACTTTCTGCAATCCCTGATTGAAATTTCAGTAGCCTAACCAACTTTGCTTTCTAAAGTCCCTGAGTAAAACAGAAATTACGCAAATAACTACTATTCCAATATTACTAGGGATTTCACGAAATCCCGTTCCCCAATTTTTCTTATAATTTCAAAAAGTTTCTACTTTCAAAATTTTAATTGGAATTTCACAAATTTACTGATTTCACAATTTTACTAAAGATTTCAGGAAATTCCTATGAAAATATTGAAACTAAGAATTTCGTGATATCTCTTGTAAAATTGTGAACCAGAGATTCCTTGAAATCCCTATTTACATTGTGATTCAGTAATTTCCATAAATGCCTGTAAAATAGTAAAATAAGTAATTTTCAGAAATTCTTAGTAAAAGAGGGAAATCAGCAAGTTCGTGAAATCCAGGTAAAATAGTGAAAACTGTTTTTTCATGAAATCTTAGTAACGTTTTGACGAAGAATTTCGTGAAATCCCTAGTGAAACAATGAAACCATTAATTTCGTGAAATCACTACTAAAACAATGAAACCTTTAATTTATGAAATCACTAGTAAAATAGTGAAATTAGTTATTTCGTGAAATCCCTAGTAATGTAGTGAAACAGGAATTTTCTGAAATTCTAGTACCATAAAATCCCAAGTAAAACAATGCAACCAGTAACATCCTGAAATCACTAGTAAAACTATGAAACCATTAATTTAGTGAAATTACTAGTAAAATAGTGAAATTAGTAATTTCGTGAAACCCTAGTAAATGTAGTGAACCAGGAATTTCATGTAATCCCTTGTAGCATTGTGAAATTTATAATTTCATGAAATAAAGGTGTGAAACCAGGAATTACGTGAAATCGTAATAACATTTGGACTATGAATTTCGTGTAATCACTAGGAAACCAGTGTAACCAGTAATTTCATGAAATCCCTAGTGAAAGTGACCTTAGGAATTTCGAATAATCCTAATAACATTTGTACTATGTAATTCGTGATTTCACTATTAAAACAGCGAAACCAGTTATTTCTTGAAATCCCTAGTAGAATAGTGAAACTAGTAATTTTATGAAATCACTAGTGACAGTGTGAACCCAGCAATTACTTGAAATTTTAATAACATTTGAACCATGAATTACGTGAAATCACTAGTAAAAGAATGAAACTACTAATTTCGTGAAACCAGTAATTTCATGAAGCCCACGTAAAATAGTAAAACTAAGGATATCATAAAATCTTAAAAACCTTTTAGAAACATAAATTTTGTGAAATCCCTCGTAAAATTGTGAAAACAGGAATTTAGTGCAAATCCCTACCTTAGCCCAACTACTATTACCAAGTGTCCTACCTTGGCCATGGGCCAAACTACTATTACTGTTACCAAGTATTACTAACTACTATTACTTTTACCTTAGCCATAGGCCAAACTACTATTACCGAGGGTCCTACCTTGGCCATGGGGAAACTACTATTACCAAGGGTCCAACCTTGGCCATGGGCCAAACTGATATTACTGTTACCAAGGATTACTAACTATTATCAAGGCCATGGGCCAAACTACTATTACTGTTACTAAGTATTACTAACTACTATTACTATTACCATGGGCCAAACTACTATTACCAAGGGTCCTACCTTGGCCATGGGCCGAACTATTTTTACCAAGGGTCCTACCTTGGCCATAGGCCAAACTACTATTACTATTACGAAGTATTTCTAACTGCTATTACTATTACCTTCGCCATGGGCCAAACTATTATTACTACTTGACGGGGGTGCCATGCTATTAACTAATTAAAAAACGAGCGTTTGGAAATTAATAACGAGTTAATAATAGTAATCTAATAACGACGTAAGTCTCCGGGAATAAGTAAAGAGCAATTAATAAATAAAACGTAGTTCTGTAACAGAAAATTTGTACTAAATGAATATAAACGTAATTAAGCTACCGACGAAGGTTCTGCGAAAGAAAAAGTATTTATCAAGATGGATAAAAAAAAGGAAAAAAACTTATCTGCCCGCTACTCGGCCGATTTTTTTTCCCACGGAGGGTGACCACTGACCACACCCTACTTGATGATCATTAGCAAAGCAAAATCAACCTTATTAGACCACTTTTTCTAATAGATTGGAATTTCACACCTCTCAAAGAAAACAAAAACAAGGCAAGCCACGAAGCCACGTGCACTTGCCTTGGTTTAATCAAATAATATAGTAATGAATAAAGTCAATAAATAAAATATATTCGTTTATGGATAATTAATAACACGAGGTAATTTAGTTAAGAAGGCACCAAACACTATTTTTTTAAAAAGACACTTTTACTGAAACCACTTGTTCAGTTGGTAACACTGGACACTCGATAAAACACGTCTGTTCACAAGGAAAGACAGATCACTTACAGTTTAAGTGGAAGTATGAAGAGGCAAACATATCTTTACACAGAGCACCACTCCGTCCCATAAACAAATTCCATGGTACGAGCAGCTCGCAGCAGCATTGCGAAGCAAATAGGGAGTCAAATACTGACGAAGTTCTCGTACGTGGTTCATCACCACTGAAAGCAACGATGCTTTGTGTTAGTCTAGTCCCAAGAACATCCGTAATCATATTCAATTGATCGCAATTTTCGTTAGTTTATATTGAAGACACTCCCAGTTATTATCAGTCCTAGTGCATAATTCTTCAGGAATAGTTTGTGTTTCCTCCTCAAGGCAGCGCAAATTTACCAGCATCAATCACAGTCACACACGTAACACCTTAGGCTATATATGGTCCAACTCAGGATGGTTCTGTGAGATAACTTTTATGGCATACACAGAACTCGTGTGCATGAAACAAACGACTCTTGTCGGATATTAAATCTAGTCCGAGTAAGTAATGGTAAATGGTAAATACAAAGATTTTCCTTTTCGTGATGGAAGCCCAACGGGAACAACGCGAATGCAGCGAGTTACTGGCCCAAATTGAGATTCTGAATGCGACTTTTTAGATAGCTTTAAACCCTAGACCCTGTCCCAAAACTGGGTGCTATCTGATTAGCGGATAGTTGGTGAGGGAAAATATAGTTTGGAGCCTCTTTGGTAGTGACTAGTGACCCGTTGCCTGCGTTGGGTTTCCATCATGAAAAAGAAAAACTTTAGTATTTGCCATTTACTATAACTTATTTGGACCATAGTGGATGTAATACCCCAAAAGGGTTCCTTGCTCTATGCAGTCTCTGTATTATACAGGGTGTCCCAGAATTAACTATCTATTTCAATGAAATCGGACAAATTTTTTAAAAACACACTTTTATTTATGTTTATCATGTTTAATATGTTAAAAATGTATAAATTTCTAAATTTTTTCATAATTTTTTTCAGAATTTTTTCATAGTTTTTCATAGTTTTATTTTCATTCTCTTTCAGAACCCTATTAATAATGATACACAAGAACGCATCTTTGTTGTAACATCCCGTATCAAAGCCTTTTTCATCAGTGTCGAACGCAAGATTCTATGAACTGTTGTCTTGGATATGTTGAGTCTTCGACCGGCCTCCCTAACCGAAGTTGTTGGTTCATCCTCAAACAATTGTCGTACCTGTTCGGTACTGTTACGTGCTGTCCTTGGGCGTCCTCTTCCCGCCTCGTCGTGTACGGATCCAGTTCTTTTAAATTTGTTCACAAGTTCACGAATCGCTTTGTCTGTAGGACCGGTTCTGTGGAATCTTCTTGTAAATTTTTCTCTGATTTCATTACATTGCATTCCTTTGATACGGGATGTTACAACAAAGATGCGTTCTTGTGTATTCATTATTAATAGGGTTCTGAAAGAGAATGAAAATAAAACTATGAAAAACTATGAAAAAATTATGAAAATAAAATTATGAATTTTTTTTTAGAAATTTATACATTTTTAACACATATTAAACATGATAAACATAAATAAAAGTGTGTTTTTAAAAAATTTGTCCGATTTCATTGAAATAGTTAATTCTGGGACACCCTGTATAATAAAAATTATATCGGCGAACCATTCTCAACCGTATCTCATATATATATACATATACATATATATATATATATATGTTAACCCTTCCGTCTATGGCCCTGGGTTGGTTCGAATCGACGGGGTTCTGGTTGGGGCAGCAACGGATCTGTTACTTGCAGTAGTTTCTTCTATAACATTCTAATTTTTTTTCTCTCGCTATAGGGTCGGCAGTTGTTAATTCTTCTCTTCTATAATACTCTGATACTTTCTTGATACTGAACTAAACTTATCGACTTTTCTTTTATAACTTATCGACTTTACTGACTGAGTTCTCGGACGAGGGCACGGCTCGAAGGAAAGATAAAAAAACTTCTTTTACTGTAGTTTATGAGGTAGTGCTCTGAATTTACATCGACCTCTTTCGACTCATGGCTCAGGCCGGAATCTAAAAAAAATTAAGGAGGCAAGGGGCCTCTGCCCCCTCCTCGCAACGAGGCTGCTAACAAGGGAGTGAAGTCGAAGTTAATCATTAGTTTATAATTACATGCTTTATATATACTCTAAATTTTGGGGGAGTGCAGTTTGAAGGTTAAGTTTTCCCCCTTTAAACACATGATCAGATTTTTGAAAGATTCCAAATAAAAAATTTAAAAAAATAAAAATAAAAAATGATCGTATTTTTGCCGAGTATACATATCTGAAGGCGACATAATTTCGAAGTACATGAGTACAATTTAAGTACATTACTGAGTACATTTTAATTTTGGTTTATTACAATTATGATTATGATTATGGATTAATTCACATTTCACTTAGTATCGTTAATTACAATTCCGTTTAAAGTACATTATTACATTATATATTAATTACAGTTTCATTAAAGTACATTACATCAATTACATTATTAAGTACATTAGTCACTTACAATTCTTACAGTGTTTTTATATTTATAATGGTTATTAGTACAACACGAAGTACATGGGCACATACGGTATGTATTTATATACAACATAATATGTTATAATATGTTATAATATATTATAATATGTTATAAATTTGAATCAGAGGGACAGGAGGTTTCACGTTTCAGATGTTCGATTTATGCTGTGATCATCGAATTGCGTACACTTGCATAGCGTTTTCGGGAGGCGAAATAATAAAAAATAAAAATAAAAAATAATACATGCGAACGTATTTGGACGACTTTGAACGAACAGGTACGGATGCATAGACTGACAAAATTGATATAGGATAATGGTCAAGATAAGATATGGAAATATGGATACGACTTAAATCATAGGAATGGTAGGTCGCATGGTTGTGACACTGAAAAAAAAAAGAAAGCAACAAGTAAAATTTTTATCCAAAATCGCATCAGGCGACTTTGATTCCTCATGTGAAAATGAATATGGATTATTCATTGTTCATTTTTACACACACACACACACACATATATATATATATATATATACATTATAACTGCAAACACGCAGTATAATTAACGTAAAGAACGACGCGTTGTATAGGAGAATTATCCGCGCAAGATGAGAGCGAAAGAACGAAACAAATGAAAAAACGAGATAACCACCCGGGAATCGAACCCGGGATCTTCCGATTGCCGGTCAGATATGATAACCATTACATCACGGGCCTCACTCAGTCAAATGTCGTAATTCCTCTACATGCGCGCAGAAACCAATGCCCCAAAGGGGCACCTCCCGCATGCCGTAACATTATATACATTATAACTGCAAACACGCAGTATAATTAACGTAAGAACGACGCTTTGTATAGGAGAATTATCCGCGCAAGATGAGAGCGAAAGAACGAAACAAATGAAAAAATGAGGTAACCACCCGGGAATCGAACCCGGGATCTTCCGATTGCCGGTCAGATATGATAACCATTACACCACGGGCCTCACTCAGTCAAATGTCGTAATTCCTCTACATGCGCGCAGGAGGTGCCCCTTTGGGGCATTGGTTTCTGCGCGCATGTAGAGGAATTACGACATTTGACTGAGTGAGGCCCGTGGTGTAATGGTTATCATATCTGACCGGCAATCGGAAGATCCCGGTTCGATTCCAGGGTGGTTACCTCATTTTTTCATTTGTTTCGTTCTTTCGCTCTCATCTTGCGCGGATAATTCTCCTATACAAAGCGTCGTTCTTTACGTTATATATATATATATATATATATATATATATATATATATATATATATATATATATATATATATATATATATAATTGTAGAGAAAGGGGTGTTCTTACGGAATCGACATTTAAGGATAAAAAGGATGATGAACGCCCACATTAACATTATGAAGATTTAATATCAGACGTTTCGGAAGTCAAACTCCTATCATCAGTGGTACGTTTAATTTGCACGCAAAACTATAGTCTTTTAACTTCTGCTTTTGTCTATATATTATACTAGAGGCGGGGCCACCAACTTGACCTCCGTGTGAAGAGAGACCAACGCACGAAACAACATAAGGTTCATAAGGTATATATTAGGCCGGGTCGAAAATGGAAATTTTTTTATTTTTTAAAAAGTACACTGTGAGAAGGTTCATTTTATCATCTTAACAAAATATTAAAATATCAAGCATGTGCTACCCCTGCTACCCCTAACACATACCTCCCCCTCCTTTTTTACCATCATATTTGCATATATTTAAGTGGGAAAAATTTTTATTTCTTAAAAAGTACACTATGTGAGAAGGGTTTTTTTATCACTAACAAAATATTAAAAATCAAGCATGTGCTACCCTACTACCCCTATCACATGCCCCTCCTCCCGTTTTTACCCTCATACGAGTATTTGCATATATTTAAATGGGAAAAAATTTTATTTCTTAAAAAGTCCACCATGTGAGAAGGTGTTTGTTATCACTAACAAAATATCAAAAAACAAACATGTGCTACCCTACTACCCCTTCACATGCCCCTCCTCCCTTTTTTACTGTCATATTTGCTTATGTTTAATGTTGTTATATGTTACATGATAAGTTGTTTGTTTAATGCTTGATATTTTTATGTTTCAGATAAATAGAAATAATTTTTCAGATAAATAGAAATAATTTGCATTTGCTTTAATTATAATTTGAATTATCATAAATTGCATATAATTTGATTTTACTTCTGAATATAGACTATGACTACTAGAAGCAAGTCCTCAAATGCAGCGTTTGGATATCCTACGGAATTCCCAGCAGCCACGACTCCTTCAAAAGCAGATGTTGTGAGACACTACCTTTTTGTGCGCCGTCGTGAAGAAGCTAAATCAAAAGGATCAGCAACTGCTAATGATTGTTACAGGGTTGTTGTAAAAGATATTGAAGACATTTGGATGAAATTTTTTTTTCCTACGATTAACACCAAAGGTATCTATCTTAAAGTCAGTCGACTAATAGAAGAAGCCTCAAATTGAACAAGGTGCCGTTACATTGAAGAAATGAAAGTTTTGCCTTAAAAGTAGCTCAGTATGATGAAATGTTTGATATATCTTCTTGTGAATGCTATGATAAGGGAATTGATAGGAAATCTTGCAGGTGAGGATAAAATACCAATGGCAGAATGTGAGTCTTTTGTGGGTCAAAAACAAAGAAAAAATCAGTTAGGACCAATTGATCGCATAGCTAGTTCAACAAAGAAGAGATCTTTAGCAAGAGCCCAAGAAGAACAAAACCGTCAACTAAAAGCACAAGAAATGACTGAAGCCACCAATGTTTTACCATCGGAATGTATAGAAAATACCGAAGAAAACATGGACATTATAAGATTATATTCAGAGAGTCAGGATGTAGATTATGAGGCCGATTTAGAATTGACTGAGAATATTCAGAACAGGCACTCCTATAAAAACCTAGCATTAACAGCAGATCGTTATCGTGTAAGTTGTAGAGCTGCAGCTGCAATAGTCAATGCAGCTTTAAAAGATATGGGGATCCTTAACCACACCAACATGCTTGACAGAAAGAAATTAGAAAGAGAAAGAAATCGCATGGGTGAAACAAATACTTTTAGGTCTAAATCCGAAAATCTGAAGATGGAGTGCCTTGGATTTGATAGAAGGAAAAATAACACATTAACTAAAAGTGGAAAGATAAAAGAAGAACACCATGTTATTATGAAAGAACTTGGAAGAATCTATGTAGCCATGTCACACCAGATAATGGAACTACTCGCTGCATAGCAGAAGAGTTGATAACTATTATTACAGACTCGAACAGCACAGATACTATCAAAACTTTACTGTGTGATAGTACTCCTGTAAATACAGGAAAAATTGGAGCAGCCATAAAACTGGTTGAAATTCATCTTAACAGACCAGTGCAGTGGTTGGTGTGCCTCTTGCATTTGAATGAGCTGCCTTTTATGCACGTCTACAAAGCCATTGATGGTAAAACAACAGGTCCAAATACTTTTGTGGGTTCAGTTGGAAATAAACTGAAAACAGATTTAACAAAATTGGAGGTAGTCAAATATTCTCGCGTAAAGGGAAACATTAAAGAAATTCCAGCAAATGTTGTGAAGGAGCTAAGCAGTGATCAAAGATATCTCTATGATATGTGTCTGGCAGTGCAAACTGGAGACACTTCTCTAGATCTGTCCACTCGATCCCCAGGTACCCTTGACCATGCTCACTGGCTAACTCTAGCCAACAGGGTCCTTCGATTATATATCTCAACGCCAAATCCCATTAAAAACCTTCAAGATATAGTCAAGATTATTATGCAGTTCTATGCTCCAGGGTGGTTTTGGATAAAATCTCATCCTAATGGTGTATATAACTTTTAGCATTTAATGTGCTCGCTTCGAAATTTAGATGAACAACATAGATTAATCATAGAACCAGTATTAAAGAATAACGCCTACTTTGCCCACCCAGAAAATATACTCATATCAATGGAAACTGACAAGAGACTAGAAATTAGGGAGCAAGCTATTCAGAAAGTCATCCTTTCAAGAACAGGATTTTCAGGTACCAGAAACTTTGAGTTGCCTCGAACCCTCAATTTCCAATCTACTGACTACACCGAGATGATCGATTGCCAAAAAAGAGATCATTACTCCTCCACCGGTGCTAAACAATTTTAGCGACGATGAGCTACTACAGGCTCGATGTAAGCCACTGGAGATAGCTTCTTTTCCATGCCACAGTCAAAGTGTGGAAATGGCAGTGAACATTAGTAACAAAGGCATGTCAGGAAAGAATAGGATAGGACAACCGTCAAAAGTTTATCGTAAACTCATTAGAATGAAGGCGAAAACTGCCAAAGTTTGAATGGAAGGCCCAATGGAATGAATAAGAAACATATGAAATAAAATTTCCTAATGATATTGAAAATTTCTTCCCTTTTGACGTGATAAGGAACAATGAAAAAGTTAATTGAATTTTAGTACATTTATTATGCCTCTAATTTTTTCTTCTTAATATATTGTACTTAATTAATTTTCCTGATACTGTACATTATTAAATAAAATATTATACGTTAATAAAGATTTATATCATCAAAAAACCTGAATGTAGAGTAAGTCTCGTATAAATGGAATATTCTTCAATATAGGTCAAAAAATTAAACATTGTGCCAGGGGTAGGAGGCTTTAAACAGCGAAAATAATTTATGAGGGGGTTCCTGTGTTCTATTCAAACCCCTCTACCTTTTCAATATAAATTTCGACCCGGCCTAATATATATATATATATATTATATATATATATATTATTTATATAGATATATACCAGGGCTGTGTGGTCTATCACTTTCGGGTCGGGTCCGGGTCTGGGTCATTTTTCTAATTTACTTTCGGGGCCGGGGCCGGGGCCGGGTCGGACCCGAAAGTTCACTTTCAGGTCCTGTCGGGTCTTTCAGTATATGACCCGGGTCTGGGTCGGGTCCATTATTAAAAATGTAATAATTATAATCTGGTATAGGATAGGTAATAAGACTGCTACCGTAGCTACATTAACATGTTTTCTGAAACATAGTAAAACATTATATGGCTATACGGTAGTAGCCTAACCATATATATTAATTAATCCGATTTTGGAAATGTTTGAAAGTAGGTATATTAATTGTATTAATATTTAATAGTAACTAGGTATAGTTATACACGCATTGCTAAGGGGCAAAGTACGATGTATGATTACTCTCTTCAGCCCCCTTATTCTAAATTTTAATTAATTTTGTGAAAACAAATTTTATATTTTTTTGAGTGAACTCAAATGAAATTATCATCTTCTTGCATTAAAATTAAATACTTTGTTTTTCTTAAAAAACAAAAATAAAACCAATAATATGAAATAATTAAAGTCATTTGGTAGTAATATTGTCTTTATATTTTGAGGGCAACATATTCTGTGAACTCCTTTAAAACAGATATTGATGTAGCGGCATTGCCTATACTTATTTCTCCTAGAATCTAGATTGAAAGTTGTGGCAAGACAGGAAAGAGATTTCTGAATTTTTAAATGATTTTTTTTATTTTGAATAATATAGTATATATATATATATATATATATATATATATATATATATATATACTGTGTGTATATATATATATATAAGGGGTTCCAATAAACCTTAGCCCCCCCCATTTGCAGCTTACATGTTTACTTATATCGAAATAGTTTTTAGTGATTATAAAATATATAAAATTCTTTATTTATTGCAGGTATTAAAATTACTCTAGCTGATAAAGTGATAATATAATGGCTTCTCAATTAATTGGTGATTCGGAGAGGCAACGTGTGATAGATCGCATACGAGCAATAACATTTCGGGAAGCTCGTGATGCTAGAGCCACCTTTATAACACGTTCATGGGTTGCCAAAAAGTTGCGAAGAAGTGAGGACTTCGTCAAAAGGAATTGGAATAAAACTTTGGATGAATGTGAAATGGATACAACCAAATCTGGGCGCCCAAATTTGCCACTCTCTCAGGAAACAAAGGACATCATTGGAAGCGGTACGCGTAAGCGGAAAAACAGCTGTGCTAAACTTTCTAGAGAGATCGAAGTGTTGAGAGGAAAGATCGTTAGTGGTGAGATCATTCGACTGTACCGTCATAGGCAAGGTTTAAAGCCTTGGCATGAACTTCCAAAGCCAAGAAAAACTCAACTTAACATCGATGACAGAATGTGGTTTGCCCATTATCTTGAAGATTGGGATGTGGATGATTTCATGCATTTAGCTGTCTCCGACGAATTTTTTGTTTACGTAACACGTCGGCCTAACTACCAAAATGATCGAGTGTGGGCCACAACACCAGATGAAATCGATGACAATGAACATTATCGCGAATTATTAAAAAGTCCAGACTGTGTTGGTGTGTTTGTTTTGTTCACTGCAAAGAAGCTCATGTGGGTGCTGAAGCCAAATGGTCAGAGTTGGGATGGACAGTATTTTCGTGATATTATTCTATCCCAGCATGTCATTCCTTTTCTAAGAAACCCAAACAATGTTATGGATGTCGATCAGGTCACGCTTCTGCACGATAAGGCCCCCTGCTTTAAGACATTAGCCACTCAACAGTTGATGCGGAACCATGAGATCGATTTCTTTGGAAATGAAGAATGGCCAGGAAATTCTCCTGACCTGAACGTCTGTGAACACATTGGATCAGATATAAAGGACAAGGTTGAATGTCTCTTGTTTCAAGAACCTGCAGCAAATCGATTTTCGAAGGATACAATGCCGCAACACATTGAAACTGTTTTAGCAAATTTGCGTAACGATCAAGATCTATTCACGTCACTTTTGGCAAGCTACCCAAAGCGAATTCAGGCTGTCTTGGAAGCCAATGGCGGAAACACCAAGTTTTAATTGTTTCTCATTAAATGCAGGATTAAATTCTCTTTTGTAAGGTATGTTTAGTTTTACTGTACCTCTAATGGTTTAGGCCATGGGCGGGGGGGCTAAGGTTTATTGGAGCCCCGTATATGCGCTTCTTAACTGAAATATTTTTATTAGGACTATTCTACACTATTTTATTTGAGAAGACTTTATTCCCCAACACCGTTCGATCGCAAACACAATACTGCGTCTAATAATGATTGCGAAAGAGAATTTCTTTGCGGGTTCAGAATGAAGCTTAGAGCGGAGAACAATCTTTCAACGCTAACTTGTCGGCACGGAGTAGACAATGCTACCAGTGGCGGCCGCTCATTATGTGCTTACGTGCTACAGCACATCAGTTTTTAAAATACGTAAATAGCTAAATAATAAATCAATAAAATTACTATAATATCTTCTGTAATTTCCAATTTGATGTAAATTGTTTTCCGATTTAAGAAAAAACGAATTAACTGCGCATTCCCTGCATTTCTATTTTCGTACTTATGTGCTGTCATCAGTATAGCACCCAAATCGAGTGAAATCAGACAAAGCGTATGCGCAGACGTGTCTTTCGGTCCAGTTTCGGATAAGGCGTGAATGTGCTACCAGTCGCTGCAGCACTTGTCAACGTGATGGACGCTCGATCGATTGCGTTTGATTTTTAAACTTTTTATGCGTGTGTATGTGTTTTTGTTTACTCAAGTGTTGTATATAAATTATTAATTTTTATACAAATATGAATTCAGTGGACAGTTTATTAAAAGTACTTTTTTCATCTAGAACATTAAATGAAAAAGCTCAAATAAAACAGTTAGGTAGGCCAACTCCCGATTTAAATTTAAGTCAGAAAGCCAAGGGAAGCAACAATCGAGAATATTTAAGACAATTTCACAGAAAGATTTATAATGATTACAGTTGGATTTGTGGTTGTGATGTTCGGGATGCTCTTTTCTGTTTTCCATGCCTTCTTTTTGGTAACAGTGATTCATTCAGTAACACCGGAGTGAAAGATCTTGGCCATCTTAAAGCACTGATTAGAAAGCATAATGAAAACAAGAAACATATAAACAATGTGTTGGATCTTAGTGTTCTCGGTAGTGTGAATATTGCAACACAGTTAAGTCAGGCCTACCATGACGCCATCTCAAAACACAATCAAGAAGTAGAAAAGGACAGATATATATTATCAAAGGTAATTGACTGCATTAAGTTTTGCGGTGCCTTTGAACTTGCCTTAAGAGGACATGATGAGAGTGAAACATCTGAAAATCCGAGTATTTTCTTGGGACTCGTTGATTTTGTTAGTAGTTTAGATAGTGCGGTAAACGAACACATAGAATCGAATCATGTTTTCAAGGGAACTTCTAAAACCATCCAGAATGAACTGCTAGATTGTATGTCGGAAGTTTGCCGTGAAAAGATAGTCGAAGAAATGAAAGAGGCTGATTTTGTCGCTTTAATGGCAGACGAAACTACAGACATTTCTGAACATTCACAGTTGGTAATAGTATTTCGATATGTAATCAATGGCGTGCCTACTGAAAGATTTTGGGGATTTTTCAACCCGGAAGGTCAAAGTGCAGACGCAATTTCTATTTGTATTTTGAATACAATAAATGAGATTTTTGAAGATCAACCTAACAAAATAATTGCTCAGACTTACGACGGTGCGGCTGTAATGAGTGGCGAAAGAGGTGGAGTTCAAGCAAAAATAAAGGCTATTTTTCCCACTGCACAATACATCCACTGTTATGCCCATCAATTAAATTTGGTAGTGGAAAAAGCTGCTTCGCAAAATCATGCAGCTAGGGTATTCTTCTGTTGCCTGTCAGCTTTTCCTGCATTCTTTTCAAGGTCACCACAACGGTTGTCTGCACTAGATGCAGTTGTGGCACGAAGGATTCCCAGTGGTTCTGCAACCAGGTGGAACTTTAAATCGAGAACCGTCAGTGTGGTGTATGAACACAAGGACAGTTTAGTTGAGTGTTTGTTGGATTGGCAGACGTCATTATCCACCAGGACAGTTCAAGAAGCTCGTGGACTCCGTCATTATTTGGAAGATGCACAATTCCTTTTCTGGCTTTCATTTTTTCACAGAATAATGCCACATGTAGACATTTTGTACAACCAATTACAAGCAAGATTGTCTGATGCTGTAAAAATAAAAAGTGCCGTATCCCATTTTATTTTGGCAATCAATGAAGTGAGAGATTCAATAGACATCATTGACAGTGAAATTGCGACTACATGCGTGTCATATGGCAATAAACGACCCAAACAGTCGTGCCGAAGCGCCGATGCCAAAGAAGTATGTGATCGAATTGTACAGGAGGCTCATCATCGTTTTCAATCCTTGGATCATCTAGAGGTAGCAAAGTTGTTGAATTCTGTTAACTTTCATGAATTTGCAAAACATTTTTCGGAAAATGAACTTGAAATTGCAGTTCAAAGTTATAGAATGCTGGAGAAAAGGAGACTGCAAACAGAGCTTAGCGTTTTATATGAAAGAACCGATTTCAGAAAAATTGATGGCGCAGTTCCTCTTTTGAAACTTATATTCAAAAACAATTTACAGAGTACATTCTCTGACGTAACAAAACTTCTTAAAATTGTCATCACCACGCCAATGACAACAGCAGAACCCGAAAGATGTTTCTCCTCTCTAAAAAGAATAAAAACTTTCGTAAGAAATACTATGTCCCAGGATCGTCTTAATGCTCTGGCAATGCTCTCCATAGAAAAAAAAGTTTATTTCAAACATTGAGGCTTTTAACACCAAGGTGATTGACAAGTTCTGCAGTAAGAAAGAGCGTCGCATGAATTTCATTTTTCGTAAATAAGTAAGTACTATATCCAGTGGCGGTCCTAGCTTACATGACGCCCTGGGCGAACCTCACCTTCAGCGCCCCCCCCCCTGTTCGCCAACACACACACATTCGAATCCCCCAAAATAAAGGACAGACATAACTCTTTCACAAAATAACTTTTTATTGGACTAATTGTTGGAACTTCAGAACCAAAACAAAGACTCAAATTTCTGAATTTTACAAATCCTTCATCACGTAAATAGAATAACTCACTTAAGAGAATGTAATTATGATACTATGAACAGGAAAAATACAAATTAAATTGCACAACTGCCATAAATAAACTAGAGAATCAAATTTCTAAATTGTACAAATGCTCTATCACATAAATAGAATAAGACACTTAAGAGAGGGTAATTATTATGCTACACTTTGAACAAGAAACAAAATAAATTGCACCACAGCACAACTGCCATCTAAAGCCTGACTCTTCTTACCTTCCTTGATGCAAAGTCATGAATTAAATCATCATATGAAATCTGCTCAGCAATTGTATGATTTATACTGATGATGGCCAGACCGGTAAGGCGTTCCTGTGACATAGTTGACCTCAGGTAGGATTTGATGAGCTTCAGCTTTGAAAAGCTCCTCTCTGCTTCAGCAACAGTGACTGGAAGAGTAAGACCAATTCTGAGAGCAGTCCACAAATTTGGATATATTTCAGAGAGCTCCCTTTCATGGATAAATGTCAGCAGTTCAAGCAAGGATATGGTCTTTGATGGCAAGTCAGGCAAGTTCTTCAGCTCCTGTGCAAGCTCTCTGCCATCCAAGTCAGATTGTCCCTTAAAGTGTAGTGTAGTACTAAGGTTCACACATTGTTCTGTCAGCTCCTCAAATGTGAGATTTTGGAAATGTGTCAGCACTCCAAACTTCTCTCCCACAATTTCCAACGTGGAAAATCTTTCCTGAATGGCTGATGTTGCAGCATCAACCACTGCATTGAAAAATGTCACCTCCAGCTTCTTCAAAGCATCAATCAAGGGCTCATCAGATGCTTCATAGGAGAAGTGCCGCTTTGTGGACCTCAGCCGTTTTTGTTTTAACACAGCCTCCACATTCATTTGTTCACAGATATCTGTGGCTGCCATTTGTGCAGCCACAAAACCTGTTGCCCTGTAATTGCGGAGACCTCTCTCTGTTTTTTTTAGGAGATTTACTGCAACATCAACGTGCATGCTAGGAGACTGCATCTGCTTGCTCACATGCTGAATTTGGCACAACAGGTCATGCCACACCACTGAACAAATGGCGAAGCGGTATGACCCAACCTCCTCTGACAGAGATTGAGCCTCGACCTTTATTACAGAGTCTTTGGTGTGGTCCCTCACCTCGATCAGTGCATCTCTCACTGCAGCTGCCTGATATCTCAGGGGCTCCACACTCTTGATCTTGCTTTCCCACCTTGTATCAGACCACATCTTCAATGTGATGTTCACATGTTTTTTCAAAATGGCCCATCGTTGTGTGGAGGCTGAAAACAAGTTGTAAAGCTTCTGCAAGATGCCAAAGTAACTTGTGGCATCAATAGATCCCTTAGCAGCATCGGCCACAAGCAAATTCAGAGAATGAGCCCCACATGGAACAAACAGAGCTCTGGGATTAATTTCTAGGAGCCTGGATTGAACACCCTTGTTTTTTCCCCTCATGTTGGCCTCGTTGTCGTATGATTGTCCTCTACAGTCCATGAAAGGAACTTTTAGCTCCTCCAGTCTCTTCAGAATCAGAGATGCCAAATGTTGACCAGTGGACTCCTCTGCCTCCAAAAACCCCATGAAATGTTCCTTTATATGGGGCTTCCCCTCCAGTGACACAACCCGAATCACAACTGACAACTGTTCAGTGTGGCTGATATCTGGAGTGCAATCTAGAATTATTGAAAAAAACTTTGATTGTTTGATGTCGCTCACCATTGCTGAAATGGTCTTGCTGCTCGACAAATCAATGAGTTCGTTTTGTATGTGGTGGCCGAGGTAGCTGGTGTGAGAGGTCCCTTTTTGGACACGGTTAATGTGCTCTTGCATTATAGGATCAAATTGTGCCATCAGTTCAACTTCTTTCAGAAAATTGCCATTTGATGGTGAGAACAATTTTTCTGTATGTACCCTTAGTGCTAAATTCCTAACTGCCAGAGAATGCACAATAGCAGTGAGACGTGTCAGCACCGCTCTCCATCTCAACTTCTCAGCCTCCAGAAGTGCCATCTCCTGCTTGTCAATGGTCTCCCCCTTTCTCATCCTCACTGCCAGTTCTTTCCAGATTTTCATAGAATTTAGGTGTTCTGAACTGTTGTCATGTGATGTGAGCAATGAGCTTGCATGCTTCCAGTCCGAGAGTCCCAAACTTGTTAAATTTATTTTCCTCTTGGAAAATAATGTACAACAGAAACAGAAAAGGCTGTTGTTTTTTAAGGAATAGACCAACCAACTTCTGGTTATATTTTCCCCACTAACCAATGACTTCCTGAAGTATTGATGGTGGAAACTTCTTCCGTCACTGTCGTTTCTAGGGAATACAAAGTCAGATGGTACTTGACTTGGTCCCCTGGAAACCAGTTGTGTCCGAATTCTCTCAGTCAGAACTGAAGGCCAGTTAGCAGGGTCGGTGGACAGAGACTCATCCTCAGGAGGCGATTCTGCTCCAGGCATTTCTAATAGAAAGAACAAGAGCATTACTCATTAGTATACACACCTAAGTTAGATAACACATTATGGTGGTGAAACACCACACATACCCAGTAACCCCCCAGTGATAATAACATTATAATTTATAACTGTTTGCAAGATGCTTTGCAGGGATGCACACACATACACATACACACACACGCACACACTCACAGACATATGTGCACACAAACTCACCTGAAGAGTCCTGCCGGGGAGAAGTAGAAGCAAATGGGTCTTCATCCTCAGGATCAGACTGCATTTGTGGAGACATATGTGAGGCTGAGGAGGTAGATGGCTCCTCAGCCTCAATAATGGCAGAAGTAGACGGCTTCTCATCCTGGCTAGTGGCAGAGGGTGTTCCAAAATATTTCAAAAGTGCCCCTGCAAATAGTAAAATAGAACATAACAGACCAATGCATGAATAGGCTAGTACAATTAATTTAACATGTTATTAAGCACAATTTATTAAACTTTTAGAATAGGAAACAAATGAATAATACAACCTCCTTGGTTAATGGCTAATTATATACATAATAGTACACTTCAAATGACTCAGAAAGCTATATCACAAAATAGCAGTGCAATATAGCAGTGAAGAGTAGATGACATAGCTCTATACCTTTATCTTTTGCTCGTTTCTCCTCTTCTTCTTTCCTCTTTTTTCTAAACTGAGCACCTGATAGCTTTGACCTCTTCTTATCCATTTGCGGTTATTTGACAGACCTTAGTGGCTTAGTGTGAAGATTCGTTCTGTAATAAATAATATACATTTCACTATTTAACCAAACCCAGAAAAATAACATTACATATGTTAAAGTATGGGCCTTTATTCCCAATAATATTAATCTGGAAGCATTTTGCATTGTTTAGGTCTTTTATGGGAAGGTTTATGGAAAATGCAATAGATGGTTTTTTATTAATAAAAATATATTTATTGATCTTTTATTATTTATTTTATTTTATTTTTTATTTTTATTTATTTCTTTATTTATTTATTCTTATTTTTATTTTTATTTTTTTTGCAGGCGCTCATGCCGCCCCTCCACAAATGCCGCCCTGTGCGGCTGCCCATATTGCCCATATGAGGAACCGCCACTGACTATATCTATCTATCTACCGTTAGTTGCGCAGAACATTTACTATAATTCACGATGAATTAGTTCTATTTTATAATTTATCAGTTGTTTTTATATATATATATATATATATATATATATATATATATATATATATATATATACCTATCAAAAAAAATTTGTTGTAGCACACAACTGTTTTAAGTCACGAGCCGCCACTGAATGCTACCAAGGCTGCCTGTTTTAATTTTCCTTCCATTTCCATCCACCATTTCATGGGATCTTGATGGATCAGTTTCCCAGGTGAATCTCTCTTTTTCGCGAGGCGAGGACATTTTTCAAACTGTATCACACCTGCATCAAACTTCACACTCAGTGACAGTTTGAATTCGTCCTTCCTTCTGGAGAAGTCTTTCCTTTTGTCGCAATTCTTTTTCAACTCACAACTCGCAAACAAACAATAAAATATATTAGGATTAGGCTATTCTTCCGTCACCGTTAACTCTCCACTTCCAGTGAGTCATTTGGAGGGTGGAGTGATAATTCAATACATTGTTGCCAAATCTAAAGGCGCACACATAAATTTTGTAAACTAAAAACCTGGCTGTGCGGGTCCTTCACTTTCCGGTCGGGTCTGGGTCAATTTTAAAATTCACTTTCAGGTCCGGGTCCGGGTCCGGGTCTTTTCTCTAATTCACTATCGGGTCCGGGTCCGGGGCCCGGGTCTTATCTCACTTTCGGGTTAAACCCAGGTCTGAGTCCGGGTCCGGGTCCGACCTGCCAGCCCTGATATATATATATATATATATATATATACTCTGACGAGGTGTACTTCTGAATACATGAAAGGCCTTGGAATCATTTTTCTTTTAGGGCCCCCCCCCCCATCTGACATTCCGGCACCTTTGTCACTACAAGCCGAATTACAATGCTGGGAAGCAAAGTGAACTGCTTAGACACTTCCAAAACCATGTTCTATTGTGGAAACCACTCAAGCATACACCGCCACTTTGTTCCCAAATGTCACAGCGATGTTGAGTCTTCTTGCTACCAAACCAGTTATATCTTGAGTGCGACGTTCATTCAGTAACTTACACACGCTCAACATCTACATGAGATGAACAATGGTCGAAAATAGGCTAACTGGTTTAGCTCTATGAATGATTCACCGCAAAATTGATCTGGATTATAACATTATTTTAGACAACTTCGAGAGAAGGCATCCACGTCGCATAGAACTGGTTGACGTTCTTCAGGATTAGATTGAGTGAGTGAGGGGGACTGGCCGTTACGTCTTCTAGCATTGGTCGTTGGTTGTATATTGGTAGCGACGGCACAAAATTGAATTTCGGCGTAAATAATTCATTTTTTCTGTAAATTTATGATGAGTTTCATTTATATATTCTTAAATCTGCAATTGTGAAGCATAAACAGCTGTCGATATTATTTGCTCGTATATTTATGTATTAAATTCGCACATATTTTGTCATTTGTAATCGATTTGGTAAATATGGCGGATTTTATCATTCCTAAATGTGCGCGAGCATTCACGTATTTTTTAACGCGACATTCTTAGAGATGTACCTATCTGCAAAGTACTGTACCTATACGTGAATGTATCTTGTGCTTGTTTGGTGTGATTTACCGTAGTTCTAGCCTCGAGGTATATGTAACGATGTACTGTATTTCCTACGTTTGTCAACTGGGTATGCGTTCGTTCACTTCAGTATGTAAGATTAAAGAATAGGCCTATTGTTATCTTTACTACTTATTTTACCCTTTTTATCTTTTAGTACTGGCACTAAAACAATGGATAACATTGTATCCGGCAAAACACCATGTATCAGTAAACCTGTAAAGCACAAAGCTTACAGAAGCATTAAATATATTACCACTAAATTTCAGATGTTCAGCAAAAATTCCATCAGTACCACATGATCTGTTACAATCTAATCATTTTATGGTCTGTCAATACCAAATATACATATTTACATATACCTTGATGCTTTATGTCCTCTGATGATCTAAAGTTATCTTTCAAAACCCCAAAGAACTCGCACTGTCCTCTAAAAGTCTCCCATATAAAGCAGTTCCCTTTCTACTCAAATTTAGTCCATCCTTACTGTGAAGCTCCCTCCTTTCATTAAAAATATCTCACAAATCCATGAACTCAACCCCCTTCATTACACATCACCTTTACTTTATCATTTAAAAATAAAAATCTACTTGTAAATTTCATGCTTACCCCAACCCTTGCTAAATGGAGTCTTCTCGGTTTCATTCACTGCTAATTTTAATAAAAAGATATATATATTTTTTAGGTAATTTTATGCGCAGAATTCAATTTTGGCTCTTCTTAAATCTTAAATGCAGAAATTAATCAAAACTAAGATTTATAAACCCTAACCTAACTAAAATAGAAAGTAAGTTATACCCACCTATTCTATAGCCTAAATGAACACAATACATCTCTTACACAAAAGTCCTACGATATCTTGTTTCGAAAGTATACAATACCTTAAAAGGATGCATATTATAAGTTAGGTTAGGTTAGGTTAATTTAGGATAATGCAACTCACCTCCTTTAAATATTTGATATAGTCTATTACTGCGTTGGTTTTAATTCCGGAAAGGGTACTGCATATGTAACATGTTAAAATAGGTGTGTAAGGAAGTAGATCTGGTGAATATCAGCATGAAATTTGGTGTATGGTATGGTAAAACGGATTTGGGGCATGACACGAAGTAAACAAAAAAAATTCCTTCATTCTGCCATGGGACTGAGTGTTGTATCACTCAGTTGGAAATGCTGTTTGGATACATCATAAGGCAGAATCAGTGGAGGCACTAAACAGCTTGTCGGTTTGCCAGTAACTCCAGCTTCAATGGGTGTAGAGGACGGAAAGGTCCACCCACGTACAAGTTAAAAATAGCTAGACAGGAGGAATTCTTAGTGGCTGCTGAGAAAGACTGCAAGCTGGCACAAGTACAAAGTTCCAGAGGCAAGAGCATTGGTGGCTTCTCTGGCGTACCCGCAAATAGAACAATCCATTTCAGCCCAGTAAAAGAAAACTAAATTATTTGGAAACTATGCACAAGGGCTTGATGTGCAGAAATAAGGTTTATTCATTCAGTGTGGTATTTATTCTAAAAGAGTTTCCCGTATATAAAGTGTTAAACAAAGCGTGAATGGACAATACTTACAACTGGTGTTAACATTGGTATAGCTGTATGATGATGGCCAGTACTGTGTCTTTAAATTATGGTAATGGGCACAAGTTATATGGAGTATTGCAGCTTAATGCGGAAGGTTGATCAATTTTAGTCCTCAAAATTTATTTCATTGGTCTATGTAAATTTATTAAGAAATTGTGTACACATCTAATACGGGTATAATTGCAGGAATACTATTAAGTTAAGTTGGGTATTGAGCTCTAGTTACTAAATTATAGATGCTAATCATTAATAAGATTTTCCACTGTAACAAATTGGGTAAGTTTGTGCCAACTAATTGAGAGTTAAATTTGAATGTGGTAGTGTAATCAAGTCATGAGGAAATCATTCCCAAAGTAAAATTAAAAGATTGGCATGGCAAGCTTGGGTAACATTGTATCATATTGTCATTAAGGCTGTTCTATTATATAAAATTATTTTTTTTATTTGGATATTATTAGCCTGGGGTAGCACTGGGGGAGTCACGTCAGCTCTGTGGGATCACAGTTCTTGTTGATTGAAGCAGCATACTCACAAATCCGTGACAGTATACTTTCGAAACAAGATATCGTATGATTTTTAGGGAAAATAATGTGTTCATTTAGTCTATAGGTGGGTTTAGGGGTTATATATTATCTTACTTTTGGTTAATTTCCGCATTTAAGAAAGGCCAAAAATGAATTTTTCGCATAAAATTACCTAAAAAAATATACCTTTTTATTAAAAATCAACAGTGAATGAAACCGAGATGATTCGTAAACATATAACACTTGCTTTGCCTATTTTTTAAAGTTTCTATCAATTCTCTGTACCTATGTTTAACCAGAGGTGGGTCTAGGAAGGGTAGTCTAGAGGAGGCACCAAACAGACATCATGCAGAGTATTTTCTTTGATCCACATTTCTTTTTTATACATCATACGCTTCACCCACCATTCTATGAGGTAGCAACAGGAAACAGGCTGTTGCTGTGCCTGAGCTGAAAGGTATTAAAACTAGCACTCCCCTAACGGAATGATCCACACTTAAATTATATTATAATGCATACATATACAATACATTCATATTATCAAGGGTCCTACCTTGGCCATAGCCAAAACTACTATTACCAAGGGCAATGGGCCAAACTACCATTACCAAGGGTACTCTTTGCCATGGGCCAAACTACAATTACCAAAGGTCTTACATTGGCCATAGGCCAAACCACTATTACTAAGGGTTCCTACCTTGGCCATGGGCCAAACTACTATGACTATTACCAAGTATTACTAACTACTCTTACTATTACCAAGGGTACTCTTTGCCATGGGCCAAACTACTATTACCAATGGTTCTACCTTGGCCTTGGGCCAAACTACTATGACTATTACCAAGTATTACTAACTACTCTCACTATTACCAAAGGTCCTACACTTTTGCCATGGACCAAACTACCATTACCAAGGGTCCTCAAGGCCAAACTACTATTACTATTACCAAGTATTGCTAACTACTATTACTATCACCGAGGGTCCTACCTTGGCCATGGGCCAAACTACTATTACAAGGGAAATTTTAAGAGCGAACCTAGGGAAATTATACAATTCGGACCTGGCAACACTGGATAGACATGGTCATGTCCGGACACATTTGCCACATGAGTGAGGCTAGAAAGCTGAAATTACAACATGAAAGAAAGGAATTATTAAACAAAACCACCGAAATTTGACAGATTTTTCTTCTAAAAGTAATTGAACGGCAACAAGAGCACGAACAACCTGAAGCTACTGAGTTAAGAGACGGTAGAAGAACCATTAAAAGAAAGGTAGCTCTAAGAGAGAAAGAAGAGAAGTGAAAGGAACCCGGCACTCTGTCTGAAGATCCTAGACTGTGGCCGAAAAATGAAAGGCAAAAACAAATTGTAGTTGACTTTCTGCTCAAAAGGAATTAGCAGAATGAAGGGCAAACTGCAAGCTGTATCACCAGGGCTATTTATTAAACTCCCCCTCGACAGGAAATGGGTACTGCTTCTCTGCTTCAATGCTTCTCTTCTTCAATGCTTTTGATGGAACGGTTTTAGTGACTACAGTAATGCTACAAAACTTCAGAAACAGCATGAGCACGCGTGTTAAGAACAAATTTCACACACTGCACTGATGCTGAATTAAAAAAGCAACAAGAAGTAAAAAAAAGAATTAATGGTTTTTGGTGCTTCACCAATGATGCAGATTTTGGTACATCGTAGTTTGGCTTTCAGAGAGGACGACGAGCTTATTGGTTCTCCACATAATGAAAATTTTCTTGGAGTTCTGCATCTCTTAGCTCAGTTTGACCTATTTCTTGGTGAGCAAATTGGAACACACGGAAATCGTGGAAAGACAAGCTACTTGTCATCTACAATTTATGATGAGTTGATCCAGCTTATTGGTCAGTAAGTTGTGAACACTGTGTATGATGAAGTACAAACAGCTTAGTACTTTTCGATTTCTGTGGATTCCACTCCAGATGTAAGTCACACAGATCAACTAATTTTCATCGTGGGGTACGTGAGTTTGAGTAGTGAACTTGTAGAGCTATTTCTGAATTTTTGCCCATTTTTTGCCATTCGGGAGAAAGCATACAAAGTATGTGTTGGATACTATAACCAACTCAATCTCAGCATCGATGAGTGTGGAGGCCAGGTTTATAACAGTGCCGCCAATACGTCCGGCAGATGTGCAGGTTTACAGGCTCGCATACTCGAGATCAACTGTCATGCAGACTACATGCACTGTGCAGCTCACTCGTTGAACTTGGAGTTTCAAGGTTTGGTTGCTGTCCGGAAGCCCTAAATTTCTTTAGCACGCTGCAGGAGATATATGCATTTGCGGTTGGGTCAACAAAACAATGGAATTCTCTGACTACCCGTCTTAAAGAAAATGAAAATTACCACATTCTGACACTGAAATCCTTGTCAATTACTTGTCCCACTGTCATGCAGAGTCAGTGAAAGCGCTACGTTTGAATTACGAGTAGTGTTATGACATGTCAGAAGATGAGGATGAAAAGGGCGAGACTAAACACAGCTGACAGTCTTGCAAACAGATTGTGTCGTCTGGAAACTGCAATCATGTGCATTCTGTAGGATTAAATTGTGCAGGGATTTCAGCAAAGTAACACGCAACTTCAAAACACGAGTATTGATATTTAGAGTGCAGTTGCAATGTTTTTGTCGTTGGGGAATTTCATCAATCAAATGAGAGACAACTGATGAAATAGAATCTGTGGCAAAAATCTCATGTCTGATGTGTCTGAGACATATTCAGAGAATCCGAGCAGAAAAAAGACGACGCATACGACATTATGATGACACGACTTTGGAGGAGGGAGATCTGAGGACTGAAAAATTCAAAGTTCACACTTTCCTTGTAATCACTGACCAGTGCTCACATCTCTGCATCAGCGCAATACTGCATATCACCAGAAAATGTCTTTGTTTTTCTGTCATTGTTGGCTGCAAAAGAATCTGATAAACTGAAGAGTGATGTTGACAAACTTATCAAGAAATATCTAAATGATCTAGAACCTAACTGTGTGGACGAATTTCTGTAATTCGTTCTTACATTTTTCCACATATCGACATTGACATTACTTTACACAAGATGCTGCAGTAGGCCTACATGAAATCTCAAGAAAGAGTGGAGTCCACCTTTCCAAATGTTACAACTGTTCTTCAAATTTTTCTTACTCTCCCTGTGACAATTTGCGAAGACGAACATTCTCTTTCAAAGCTTACCTTGATCAGAAATCTGCTACGCTCAGCTATGTGTCAAGATCAACTGAATGCGCTTGCTTCCCTCAATTGAGCATGCGATCACAAAGTCTCTCCAGTTCAATGACATCATAAACAAATTTGCTTCAGAAAAATCCCGAAAACAAAAATTGTAATTTTTAATTGCTTCTTCTCCCGTTCTTGTTCGATAAAAGTATCAAAATTGTGTCAATATTGAAAATGTGATTTCTTTGCTATACATATTTATTAGCAATAACAGGTTTCACCTCCGTTTCCTATATGTCATTTACAGTCTTTGATAATACAGTTCTACAGAAAAATATTGTTTTCATACTTAAAGTAAGTGGGTTCAAAAAAGCAAATTTTAAAATTAGTAGTGAAAATAAATTCAATTCAATATTTTATAATACTAAGAAGCCTCAGAATTCTGGTTGACGTATGATCCCTTGGTAGCTTAATCCGGCCGTGTTTGCTTGCTTTAATACACTCGTATAATATGACTAACGCTCGAATAACAGGTTTCTGGCGCAACTTGCGACGGCTGTGTCAAAGAAGCCTATTTCGATTCTGAACTGGTCCAGACCGCTATTTTTCAGCCTTTGCAAAAAGTGTATAATGTGAATTTCAGTTTTTTTATGCAGGAAGGAGGGGTGAGGGGCGAATGTTTGCAAAAATAGCCTCTCCCCAATAAAACGAGAAGGAGAAAACAGACAGAAAGCGGAATGTTATAATAAATGGATCCGAGTTGGAATGGGGGTAATGGTAACTAGCGGGGTCTCTCAGGGGTCTGTGTTGGGGTCATTCCTGTTCATTGTTTACGTAAACGATATTAATTTGATTAGTAAAATTTCGAAATCCGCGGACGATACGAAACTCGGCGGTAAAAGGTAGAGTATAATCGATAGAAAGGCGTTGCAAAATGATCTTAATAAAATCGCTCATTGGTGAGAGAAATAGCGGATGAAATTAATTTTTAATATCGATAAGTGTAAAGTAACGCGCATCGGGTCTCGAAATAGCGAGTTTAGTTATTGTCTTCAGCAACGAAGGAGAAAAATTGTCCAAAGCAACGCATCGAAGCCAGTAAAAAAAAATGAATAAGTGTTCGATTTTATATCGCGAAATTTTTAGTATAAATTTAAAGGCATCATGTTACCTACAGTATATACAGTACAAGTCCTTAGCTCGATCACATTTAGAGTACGTCGTAAAGTTTTGGTTTCTGAATATGTGGAAAGCTATAGAAACACTCGAAAAAATTCAGGGAGTAGTGACCAAGTTGATCTCTAATCTTCGTAAAGAAGCTCCAAGCAAAGATCGGTAGAACTTGATCTGTATTTATTAGAAAAGAGAAGTGGGAGAGGATAACTTATTAAAGTTTTCAAGATATTAATTACATTTTTGATAATGCAAATTTCGAGCACCTTTTCGAATTAGATAATGAGAACGTAACCAGGAGTAATGAAGGGATTTAAACTTAAAAATAGAAGATTTAATAGTGCAAAAGCGCAAAACTTTTTCTTATAATATCGCTAAATTTTGGAATAATCTTCTGTCGGAGGGTCGTAGGTCGTACATCGGTTAGCAAGTTTAAGAACGGATTTGATAGATAGTTTTTGCGAATAGAGTTCTAATCCATAGTTGCACCTAGTGAGCGGAGAGAGAGCAAACGCGGAGAGACGAGTAAATCTTCGATAAGACAATGTTCCGATTAAACGAAGCTTCTTCAACTTAATAAATTTTAAAAACTTAAAAAAACTACATATTGTACATTAGATTATGTACTTTAGTATTTCGCGCTATCCCCTTTTGTCTCCTACTTTTTATTATATCAGTTTTTCATTTGTGTTCGGGTACACAAGGTAATGTGTACGCATAATAGGAAAATTATTGCCAATGAGTGAGTAGTAGTAGTTCACGCCTGCATAAGTTTGAGCATGGCACTAGAGTTTTACTTGGAATTTTCAATTTAGTCCACTCCTTTATCTTTCCTACTTTACTTTCATCTTTAGCTACCCTACAGTGAGTCATCGGGTCTTTGGTACCCTCTAACTTCTGTAATACTTGTTTGCTTTAATATGTAATACGTTTCTGGTACAATTTGATTTAATTTGTGTGAAATAAGGGTAAATCTCTAGGAGCGCTCCATTTTTCAATATTAAACATACACTCATAAAACATATACCATTTGAAAGCTCACATTTTTCTGAGTCTAAAAATGTAGTGATCCAAAAGTATCAATAGCAAATAAAAAGTAACTAGGTTTAAATATAAAACCCTATACCGATCAATTTGTGATGCTTGATCTTTACGGGGGCTCCGCCCCCGTACCCCCGAGACCTAAATTATACAAATGATAATGTAATAACATATTCATGTTAGGTTAGGTTAGCGTAACAATTACCAAAAATACCATTTTACAACACAGACTGAAGATTTATAACTTAGCCAACCTTTATAATGTAGTTAATGACGTCACGCGTCAAACAATTAATTAAATCTAGTTACTTTTTATTCGCTATTGATACTTTTGGATTACTACATTTTTAGACTCAGAAAAATGTGAGCTTTCAAATGGTATATGTTTTATGAGTGTATGTTTAATATTGAAAAATGGAGCGCTCCTAGAGATTATCCGAAATAAGTATATTTGGATTCGGGACCAGTCCGGACCTGTCCAAGGACCAAAGGTTGGATCACTAATATATAGATATAGTCAGAATCCTGAGAGAGAATACAGGAAACATCCTATTTGAAAGCGCTTACTAAATCACTATATATCGGCTGATTTTTTAAACATGTCACACTTTAAAAGGTTTGTATTTTTTTTATTAACGGAAATAAAAGCATGAAATTTTTAGAGCTTCTCTACACACGGGGAATTAGTTCCCTAGTGCAAAACATGCTATACCTGATGTCCTCTCAGTTCATTAACTCTTTGCGCACGAACAGCAAAATTTTGCAGTACTCTGGACAGAGATCTGTTGAAATCTGAGAAATTTCTTGTTCAGTTCATGCTTTCAATTCTTCTATTCTAAGTGGATTCTGTTTAAACACTCCATCTTTCAAATAAGCCTACAGTTAAAAGTCACAAGGGTTTAAATCTGGTGATGCTGGTGACCATGATATTCCTTTATGATAAACCATGGGAAATCTGTTGGACAGAATAGTAAGTATCATGAGATGAGAGGACATCACATAAAACATGTTTTGCATTAGGGAACTAATTCCTATGGGTAGAGAAGGTACAGTAAAAATTTCATGCCTTTATTCCACTTAATAAAAAATTACAGACCTTTTAAAGTGTCATGTTTAAAAAAATCACCTGATATATAGTTGCATATTACGTGAAAAATAGTATTCCTGTCTATAGCAAGAACCAACTGAAATACAGGATGATCTAAAAAGGTGTTCCCAAAAATAATTTATTTATCGCGCTTAATTTTTTTTGGAACATCCTTTTTGGATCACCCTGTGTATTTTCATCGTTTCTTGATTGAAATCCTATACTAAGAGATGATACCTAAAGAATAACCAATGCAATGACACGTTTCCTCCATTAAAAGCTCCCTCCAACCCTCCATCCATCGTCCTCCAGTGTCCTTAATGCTTTTTGCTCCACAACATCTAGAATGCAGCCGAAATTCCGCGAATTTGTCGTTTTGATGACGTTTCGAAACCAGATCCGAACTTATAGATGTTGTTTTACGAGAGTTCCCATGGCAACCAGTAGATGGGAAATTTTATTCTAAGTTTATTTACTCGTATTTTCAGCCAAGATTTGGTTATAAATAAATCTTTTTAATTCACTGAAAATTATTCCGAAAATTCGCACTCGAAATGATTAAACTCTCACACTCAAAATTAGGCATAGGAAAGTTTTAGTGGGAAATATTCGTTACTTTTTCTTAACGTACCCACGGATTATATATATATATATATATATATATATATATATATATATATATATATATATATATATATATATATATATATATATATATGTGTGTGTGTGTGTGTGTGTGTGTGTGTGTGTGTGTGTGTGTGTGTGTGTGTACATCTCTTCAAGAAACTGTCATATAGAGTGAAAGTTGTTGAGTTATGGTAAGTTATGGTAAAGTTATGGTAAGAAGCGAATGATCACAATGAAATGCTTCTGTATTCAGAAGAGCAACTCAAGGAGGAAATATTCATTGCCCTCTTCTGTCTTCTCTCAATATATAAATACAGATTCTTTCTTCTCCGCTGATCAGTGTTGCACTGGATGAGCTCAGGTGTGTTCATACTTTCTACTTCTCTGGATTATTATCTCTCTCGATAACGTTGCAGCAGTCATGAAAGCGTGGGTAAGCTGAATGCATGCACATTTTGTAGCTGCATATATATATATATATAGATAGATAGATAGATAGATAGATAGATAAATGTAAATTTTTGTGTCTTTTTTCGATAGTTTAAACATATTAATTTATACGTTAATATTTCTAATAATATTACCAAATACAAGTGATAAAGTACTCGGTATCAACACAATTAAGAAACAGACGAGGTTTTATGAACTTTTAGCAAAATTGAAAGATAATTTTATTTGTAGCATTGAAATCTCCGTAGAAATTTAACGACACACACACACACACACACACACATATATATATATATATATATATATATATATAAAATGGCATTAGATGTTAAAAAAACGAATTAATTTTTTTGTTATAATGAAAATTGTTTGTTACGTAAACGAAATTATTGTAAACGAAATATTAACAATGTTGTTTCTGAATTACAATTTCTCTTTTTCGTTTGATTTTATGAAGCCGTTAATAATAATAATAATAATAATAATCATAATAATAATCATAATAATAATAATAATTATTTTTTTTTTTAACTATAAAATAATATTGATACTGACTATTTATTACTTATAAACGTTTCTTCAATCTTTCTTCAATGAGTACATTAACAATTTTAAAGACATTAAAAAAAGATTAAATTTTAACTTAATTAAAATTTTATATATATATATATGTATATATATGATCTTTTCCGTTCGGGGGCTAGCAGCGAATTTTAATGAAAATCGGCATACTAATGTAGTTTTGGTCAATGATTATCTGTTTTAACTAGCTTAACCTAGTTACAGAGGATTGTGTTAAATCTAGCCAGAGTCACAAACTGCTACTGTTTATGAAAAAGTGCTCTCAGTGTGGGAAAGTGTGTTCCTTTGATAAAAAATACCCAGTTCTTTCGTTGCCAAAAACGTCGGTCAAACGGTAAAAAGTGCAACTTTATGAAGAATACGTTTTTTGAAGGATCCCGGCAGATCTGTAAAAGTAGTAGGAAAAAATCAAGAATTAATGCCCAGTTAGGTCAATTGAATGCCCGGTTAGGTCAATTGAATGCCAGGTTAGGTCAACTGAATACCCGGTTAGGTCAACTGTACGCCCTTGACGATTGGTTAGGTTAAGTCATGATATTTTCGTTAAAAACACATTAATTATTTAAAGTGCTCTAACATGTTTGTTTTTCATTTCTCCAAAAAAAGAAAGTTATTTTTGAAATCAGTGACCAAAACTACATTAGTATACCAATTTTCATTAAAATTCGCTGCGAGCCCCCAAACGGAAAAGATCATATATATATATATATATATATATGAAAAATTATTTCACGAAAGTGACACGTGAAAAGTATTTATGATGAATAAAACCACGAAGGAAAAAGAAACACAAAGGGGTGCTCAATTTATATTTATATTTTTTTTATTTCTTTATTCTTCTGTGACCATATAAATGTTGGCTCCTCCCACAATTTTTTCTATGCTTACTATATATATGTATATATTTATATATATATATATATGTATATATATATATATGTATATATGTGAATGTGTATGTATGTATGTTTATTTTTGTAACCTATATATTGCCTTGATCTGTCCTTTCACTCCAGTGTTCCTGAGGATGTCATTAGACGAAAGCGCTTGAGCACCCCTTTGTGTTTCTTTTTCCTTCGTGGTTTTATTCATCATATATATATATATATATATATATGTTAAACACAGACCGTGCATGGAACAAGGAACTCTTCTGGGAAAATTAAATCCACTATAGTCCGAATAAGTAATGGTAAATGACAAATACCATAGTTTTTTCTTTTTCATGATTTTAGCCCGACGTGGGCAACGGGTCTCTCGCAAAGAGATCCCATTGCCGTTGCCCACGTCGGGCTAAAATCATGAAAAAGAAAAAACTATGGTATTTGTCATTTACCATTACTTATTCGGACTATAGTGGATTTAATTTTCCCAGAAGAGTTCCTTGTTCCATGCACGGTCTGTGTTTAACATATAATGTTCTCAGGGAACCATTCTGAGTTTGTATATATATATATATATATATATATATATATATATATATATATATATATATATATATATATATATATATATATATATTATTTTAAGAATTTCTTTAAAACGCTTAATAACTGTAGGGTATAAACATTGAACAAACATTGGCAACACAAAATTTGTTAATCGTTTCATCGTAATAAACGTTCACAGTATTGATATACGAGTACGTTCACATTCAATCTGAGACTTATTCAAATTTATACTCTCGTTTCTTGCCAACAAATGGATACGATAATACTGTTTAAACACACACACACACACACACACACACACACAAGTGTTCAAGATCCAAAGTCCTGCTTTCGGTTCTTCTGCAGCATCCCGCCTCATTTGGGGGATTTGATATAATAAAAAATTTCTTACTATTTTCACCCGGTCCTTATATATATATATATTTGGTTGTGTGATGACGTCGAGTGTGGAAATAGAGAGTTACAAGGAGTTACGAGGAAAAGTAGTACCTCAAAAGGCCTTGCGGCCCATACCGAGGAGTTATCAATGGCATCGGGTGCCAGGGAAAAATTCTGTCACCCTCAAATAGTGTGCAAGATTCGGTCTAACCTTTTCTTGAACAGATCCACAAAAGAACTGTTCACAACTTCTGAAGGTAGCCTGTTCCACCTGTCACAGATCTTATACGTAAAGTAATTCCCACACACACTAGTCCTTAACCGTTTCAAATCCAACTTCCAACCATTGTTGCGAGTTGGGTTATCATTTAAACTAAACATGCTTCTAAAATCGACATTGTTGAACCCGCGTAAGAACTTGAAAACCTCGATGAGTTGACCGCGCAGCCTCCGAGTTTCCAGCGAAAACAAGTTCAGGGTGCGTAAGCGTCGATTGTAGCCCATATGCCTAACGGAAGGGATTAACTTTGTGGCCCTCGCCTGCACTCGCTCCAGCCTCTCAATATCTTTCCTGAGGGTGGGCGACCAAAACTGCACAGCATACTCCAGGTACGGCCGAACCAGAGAATTGTACAGGGAGAACACAATCTCCTTGTTCCGAAATCGAAATTGCCTCCTGATATAACTCAACAACTTCTTGGCTTTCTTTTCCACCTCTACGCACTGTTTGGTAAACTTAAGGTCGCTGCTAATTAGCACACCCAAGTCCTTTTCCAAATCAGTCGCCTCGATATTGCTCCCCAACATCGAGAAGTCCGACTTGGGATTGGCGTAGCCAATGTGCATCACCTTGCATTTACCCAAGTTAAACGGCATTTGCCATTTTTCGGACCACTCTCCTATTCTACGTAGGTCCGCACGCAGTTGCTCGATCGCCTGTGGCGTCCCAACATTGGCCCCAAGCTTCGTGTCATCAGCGAATTTTGCGATCCGACTGACGATGCCACCGTCGATATCATTTATGTAAATGATAAACAACAGTGGCCCCAGAACGGAACCCTGAGGAATCCCGCTAGTGACCGAGGCCCATCCCGAACTAGCCCCTTTAATTACAACCCTCTGCCGCCTATTCTTCAGCCAGTTTTCAATCCACTTACCTACTTCCCCACCGATACCCAGCGCGCGCACTTTGGCCATTAGCCGGCAGTGAGGTATCTTATCAAAGGCTTTCTGAAAGTCGAGATAAAGTATATGAATCCCCCTACTCTTATCATACTCACTCAACATGACGTGCAAAAACTCGAGCAAGTTGGTGAGACACGACCTCTGCCGTCTAAACCCATGTTGGGAGTCCCTACGCAGCTTGTAGGAATCCAAATGGTCAACGATCCTATCCGCTATTATCCCCTCTAATAATTTACCTACAACCGAAGTGAGACTAGTGGGACGATAGTGCCCTGGACTTTCGTGATCCCCTTTCTTAAAGATAGGGGTCACATTGGCTTCCCTCCAGTACCAGGCACCTGGCCCGTCTCCAACGATTTGTTGAAGACTGTAGCCAGGTGGGGAGCCACCTGGTCGCGCACCTCCCGCAACACTCTAGGGAGGAACTGGTCTGGCCCAGGAGCCTTAAACGCGCTCAGTTTGTCTATTCTATCGGCAACGACTGTCGCGGTACACCGAACACTAACCAGGCCAGCACCTTCGTGCCCGACGCCTGGCTCGGGGATGACGCGGAGTGTGAAAATCGAATGTTGGTTTTAATTTTAGTTTTCATAAGCATTCATTCAACGTTCACTCATAAATGATGTTTCTGAGGAAAACCTCTCTCATGTCACATTGTGTAATAACTCTTTTAAACGGTCAATTTACTATAATCACCTATATATATATATATATATATATATATATATATATATATATATATATATATATATATATATATATATATAGTGTGTGTGTGTGTGTGCGGTTTTGCTGTATAGGCTCTTATTATAGTTTACTCGTAACGAAAGAAGCAGAGAGAGAGAGAGAGAGAGAGAGAGAGAGAGAGAGAGAATGTGAAAGTAGTTGCTGGGAGAAGCGAGGATGAAGATGAGGCCACATGTTCATGACCAGCATGTATAGGAACTTCTTAATTAAAAACGTCTTAACCGTGGTTTGAAGAGGTCACAAAATGAGAGAAAGGATGACGTTGATGCATTCCGACACGACACCGATGAAGATTCGGTAACAAGTTAACAACCGATATCCGACATCGACGTCACTGGTTCTGGAGTGTGCATAAGTCCTGGTGATTAGGATGCATTGCAGCGCTCATGAGATACCCAAGAGTAGTAATTGCGGGTAAAGAAGCTCATAAATTTTTAAACATCGTCTCTAATTACCTAATGAAGGTTAAACTTTCGATTTTAGTCCGGCGAGAGACAAGGATGTTGAGTCACTCGTTTGTAAAGGAGACTATAAAGGAGACTTACAAAAAAGTTTTCATTAAGGAGTTTTATAAATGAATCAAGTCTGCAAATGAGCTTTTGATTTTCGTAACTGAGACTATTCATCAAACATGAAAAGGATTCATTCCCTTTTTTTTTATTCGAACGTATATGCAAGGACTTCCTCACACTCCCATCTCCTATGCGCGCGCCCGTGTGTGTGTGTGTGTGTAAGAGAGAGAGAGAAAGAGAGAGAGAGAGAGAGAGAGAGAGAAAGAGAGAGAGAGAGAGTGCTGCACAACATGCATTGATCACGAAAAAAAATTACGAAATTTGTTCTCGCTCAATTTTGTTTAAAATGTCATCAATGATTTTTGAAATACTTAATCCGAAGATTGAAACAATTTGCGCTTCGTGTATTTTGGGGACAGAAAACAATAATAAATAAATAAATGATAATAACAATTATAGGATGACATCATAACCGAAATTAAAGTTCTTTATTGTTCAAAAGACAATACAGAGAGAATACAAGTTCAATTTCCAGTATATGAGGTCATATAATTTACGTAAGGGAGTGGTACTCGCATCTAAACAACTGCTAACTATAAAGTAATAAAAGTTACCTTTAATGCCAATAATTATATTTTACATCCACCGTACACACTTTGCACAAATAAGACTGTGATATATATGAATATGTGAGGTGGAGAGTACAAGAAACCAACTCTCTACTTCACCAGGTCAACTAGAGAGGAGAGGCGACAGGCTTGACATTCGTGAAATGAAGAATCATCGTACGGAACATTTGAAAGGTTGAAGGAGAGGTTGAAGGTTTCTGTTTCCGCCCGAATTGTTCATTCTGACGAAGGCCAGGTTCGTTGCTCTACCTTAGACCGATAGCTAAACGTGGAATCCGAACACGACCCACCATGGGTGGTCAGAAACTACAAAATCCTCGCCCGGACTCGATATCACGACCTCCCGATCAACGGTGGCCCAGCGTCTTAACCACTAAGCTACCCAGAATACCCATTTATCTACCAACCAATTTTATCGTGTAAAAGGATTAACAGCTAAGTTTGCCGCGCGCCACCTGCCATCACTGGGAATTGAACCCGAGGCCAGTGGATTTGTAGTCAGCGATGCAATATATATATATATATATATATATATATATATATATATATATATATATATATATATATATATATATTAACTCGGATTGGTTTTGAACAGATAATTTAATAGTAAACATGATTGGTATTTATGCATAACTAATCTAAAATTACTTAAAGTAAATAATTAATTGTTGAACAACATAAAAAGTTTGTTTTGAATGTAGGTTTAAACTAAAGTAAGCAGTCATTTACACCTCAAACTTTTTTAATTAATAATAATAATAATAATAATAATAATAATGCTTGCCTGTTTTTAACTCCTTTTTTGCTTACCTTTTCGCGAAAGCATTTCCAATGCTAAATTCAAAGATGGCTTCCAACTACAAATAAAAAGATAAAGATGGGGCTATTTTTTCTTCTTTCCGTTTGTTTAGAGCTTTCAGTTCCTTTTTCGTTAGGTTTGTTTTACCCCCGTTCCCGTCCTCCACCAAGAAAGGGGGAAGAATCCCGCTTAATTCCCCCAATACCCCACAGCCCCTCTAAAAAAGCAAATAAAGAATTGCTGCGGGAAGAATTAAATATTTGCTCCTACTTTCTCTCTCATCTCCAACACTAAAATGAATGAACTTCTTAGTACATAAATTATATAAATATATATGAAGAAGGAAACCACAGTCGCGACAGTGCGTTATTTTACATTATATACAGTATATATGTATATATATGCGAACAATTCACAAACGGCACGTGATCTTTTTAATAAGCAAGGAACCACAGGGAAACGGAAAATAAAACACGAAGTCCAAGCGCTTTCGTGATGCAATTCACATCTTCAGGGACAAGGGAGAGATGTAAATTATATCACGAAAGCGCTTGGACTTCGTGTTTTATTTTCCGTTTCCCTGTGGTTCCTTACTTATATATATATATATATATATATATATATATGTTAACTGAATCGATTGAAGCGTACAAATATAGAAGGGTAAGTCTGAAAACGTAAAAGAAGCGGAATATTATAAAACAGTTGGTGTAAATATGGCTTCAGATGCGTACATTTGTGCGAAAAAGTTATAGTACAGAAATATATTTTTATGTTTGTTTATTTAAGACCGTAATGAAATTTAGCCGCGTTTCTTATTTATTTAATGAACGCGAAATATAGAAAACTAAGTTATAGCAATCTAGTTTTTGTTATAGTCAACAATATCTTAAGTTGTCGACCAATATTTACATATTCTTTTACGCACAATTTTAAGTACAACGTTAGAATCCATCTTAGATTAGTAAAGGGGTGAAAAATCCCTGAATAAATATTTTTGGTAGTTTACGTTGGTCAGAGTATAAAACGTGAATGTTAAATACTGTTCGATCATCATCAGTCAACCGTGGTCAAAGGCAAAGAGCTCCCCTCGAGATCTTATAGATAGAATTATTGCTTCGCGCAGTAATGGAAAACTTGTTAAAAAGATTAGTGAACAACTTGCTGCGTCTTTTGCCTCAATTTCGAACGTCATCCGTAAGTGGTAGAGAAATATCCCAATCGTTTCATTGTAATTATACAACACACTGATCATCTGTACTTAAACATTTGCTCAGTCTTAATTTCACTTTTTTTTTTCTATTGTGTGTTGCAGTTTAGCTTAGTTTGTTTATTTTATGGTTATGGTTAATAAATCTAGTGTTTTCAAAACTATTTTATGGTTTTTTTTGACTGTCACTAATGCTTCAATGGAAATACACGTTTTCATTAGGTTTTCAAGTGTATTTACACTTTTTCGCAACTCTCTCTCTCTCTCTCTCTCTCTCTCTCTCTTCTCTCTCTATATATATATATATATATATATATATATATATATATATATATATCATAAAATATAGAACCACGTGACATCATTCTGTGTTTATCGTATCTTTACACACCAAATCCAAATTGACTGGTAAATGCATTGACAATCGTTTTAGTTCAAGTGGCACTTGTGTCGGGGATCATTTTGGTGGTGAGGGAATTCTGACACAAAAATGAGAACGTAATTAACCTTATTAAATAAATAAATACACAAACTTTTCGATAACTAAAGTGACAAAGTCTCGTGGGAAACGGAAGCACAGTGCGGTGAAAACATTAAAAAAAAATCATATATTTAAGTATATGTCACGAGGTTTCAGTGACAATGACCTCTCTCTCTCTCTCTCTCTCTGTTGTCAACGAATGCCTTGAGAAAGGCGGTCGCAATTCTGCGAAACATGGAGACGATTTGTAACAAATAATTGTATATTTTTCTGTGGTTTTCTGCTTTCGATGAAAGTCAACAGGAAATTCTTGAAGACAAAATTGCATCGTTTATTGTGTCACGTGATCGTTGGTGTCATTCATTCGGTCCTCAAATGAGGAAACTGGGGAAGGATATACAGCCCCCTTTTAGTTATTCTCCATTCGCAAAAAAGTAAAAATTTTGGATGATAATCTTTAATGAGAATTCGAGATTTTTTTTTAAAATTAGAGGAACGATAAATTTGGGGGAACGAGATATCAAATGGCTCTGAAAATAAACACTAGTTTTTGAGGGATTCTTAATAACAAAAAAAACCTGCCATTCTTTTCAATTAAACACTCCATTTTATTTTGAGGGATTCTTAATAACAAAAAAAACCTGCCATTCTTTTCAATTAAACACTCCATTTTATTTACCTTTTTATAACGTTTCGTGTATGGTGCCTTCTCAGCACATAGACCACTTTCACAGTTACATCACGGCTGGGGCTACGTATGTTTATAATAGACATGTTTTTCATGCTAAAATGGTTGGCAAATCAAAGTTCCATTATTATTACTTCATTGATTTTGAAGCACGAAGAGAACCTTTAAAATGATTACTACAATAAAATTTCTGAAAGACACACTGGGGTGCATCCACACACACACACACACACACACACACACACCACACACACACACATATATATATATATATATGTGTGTGGTGTGTGTGTGTGTATATATATATATGTGGTGTGTGTGTGTGTGTGTGTGTTTTCACCTAATCGGCGTTTCCTCATGACAATGAATGTTTTTGAAAAACTGGTTGAAAACCTTCGAAAATATCTTCTGAAACAGACTCCTTCGAGAGAGTCAACGAAGAGTGAAAGAACAGCTTTCTCTTCCCTCATGAATGAATTTATGAGCGGGATGAGAGTCGGGCTTAGTTCATCATCAGCGGCAGGAAATAAACCGCGATATTACTTAAAGCGACGTTGGGTCTGGATTGTAGTTGGATGGGTGGCAGTCTTCTAATGAGTTTAGATGATATAATAACTCGTAGATGGTAGATGTAGGTTCCGTCCGTTACGTGATTTTTTTTAGTTTCGAAGGAGAATGAACAACCCCAGATATTACTATTGTCATTTTTCAGTCGTGGACTCGTTTACAGCCCTTTACTCGTTTGTAAATGAATGATTTACGTGCCAGCGTGCATTTACGTGCCTCGAGAATTAACTCGAGTAAATTTTGCAGTCAAAAGCAAGCAATGATGCGTGCTTGCACGCATTCGGAAGTTCAATATTCGAAGACATTAAAGGTTCGAATCTATCATCTTTAATCTCTAATTAAGTTACTCGAATATTCTTTATAAAAAGAATAAAATATTCATTTCATGAATGACATTCGAATAACAGTTGTTTTGAATCTTTAGAATTCATTCATTTTTCACATTTGGTCAATTGAGGTTCATTCACCACAAAATGTGGAGTCACTCGTTATCGTCCACAATTTGGATTCCCAACTCAATAGACACTTTTGTAATTCACTTCATGTATGGGTCACTGCCCCTTTACACATAACTAGAAATCACACACACACACACACACACACACACACACACACGTTTGGTTACCTTATTTAACCACGACATTTACACATTTTCAATTATGAATAGCGACATTTAACCTAATCTAAATAATCAAATTAACTTAACCTAACATTACATTACATTCATTACATTCGTTTTTCTTTATATTTCATGATTTTGTGTAAAAAAAATTCTGAAACTATGGCAAAACCGCCAGTGTCTCTACCCGCACGTTATTGTCGCGATGGGCTCAGTGTGTATCTTAAAGATTGTCGAGATTTTACAAGGTAGCAAAGGATACACACACACACACACACACACACACACAAAATTAAACTAAAACTATTTTGAATAAAATGGGCAAAAATAAGTAGATGTAAAATGTAAATAATAAATTAATTATAAGGATCGAAAAAAATTAACATTTATATTATAATGACTGACACCATTTTACGTATTTCTCAACACATTGCCAAAGTCTGCATGGGCATAAATTATTGAGAAATATACACGAAAGCGCTTGGTCACTATAAATTTCTATTCTCCTTGAGTTTGTCTTACGAAAGGATCCTTTATATAAATTTCTCTAACAGTAAGGCAGTATTATATATATATATATATATATATATATATATACAGAGTGTCCCAAAACAACGTATACATTTTTTTAAAATTTATAACAGGAGAACCCACTAACAGATTCAGATGATTTTTATTTCTTTTTATAGCCTATAGCCTAAGGAGATACAAAAGCGAAATTGTTAACAGCCTTGGCTAGCCTAAGGAGATACAAAATCGAAATTATTAATAGCCTTGCCTGCCTACAGTAAACATGGAAAATGGAAGTGTGCGCTTATCATTGAGCAACGAAAATGGATACTAAAGTCGTATTTTAAAGTTGAGAAGATATCAAAGGTTCAACAACAGTGGAGAGACAATTTGGAACTAATCCTCCAACTCGACTTACCATTTCACGTATCTGTGAGAAATTTGAAGTATACGGTACTGTGCATGATGTGTACAAGCAAGCGACTGGGCGTCCAAAGACATCAACAGATGCTAACACTTCTGATGAAGTGCTACAGGTATTCAACCGATCACCAAGAAAATCTGTGAGACAATGTGCTCGTGAAACAGGGAAAAGTAGGACAAGTGTCCACAGAATTCTGAAGAATGCTAAATGGAAATCTTACATCCCGAGATTATTACATGCCTTGAATGAGGATGATCCGGATCGCAGAATCCAGTTTTGCGAATGGTTTCGAGTAAAAAAACACAGAAGATGGCCAATTTGCGGACAAAATTGTGTGGTCTGATGAGGCTACATTTAAGTTGAATGGTATAATAATCGTCATAATTGCACATACTGGTCACAAGAAAATCCACACATTTATGTGGAACGACATGTAAATTTACCGGGTATAACTGTCTGGTGTGGTTTTTCTTCCAAAGGTTTGGTTGGTCCATTCTTTTTCGATGGTACAGTTACCGGCCATAGCTACCTCAACATGCTTCGGGGAAAGGTTTTCCTGCAATTCGACAGTTATACGGAGATGATGACATTTACTTTCAACAAGATGGAGCACCTCCTCATTACCATCAGGATGTCAGGAACTACCTTGATGAAACATTTCATTATCGGTGGATCGGACGACGAGGTAGTATCGAGTATCCACCACGTTCACAGATATGAACCCACTTGACTTTTTTTTATGGGGTCATTTGAAAAATGAAGTATACAGTAGAAGACCTACATCACTTGAACAACTAAAGAGCAAAGTTGAAGAAGCGTGTAGAAATATCCCTACAAACATTTTGTTGAAGTCTGCCAATCAGTGAATCAAGAGCGCAGTGGTGCATTGATGTCAATGGTCGACATTTCGAACACTTACGTGTTTAAAACAAATTAAACTATCTATTATTTCGAAGTTGTATATTTTACCTACAAAAAGAAATAAAAATCATCTGAATCCGTTAGTGGGTTCGCCTGTTATAAGTTTTTTAAAAATGTATACGTTGTTTTGGGACACTCTGTATATATATACACCATCCAAAGAGAGCATCAGATAACCGTTTAGACTGCAGTACACTATTATACTTTGTTGTCACTTTTTATAATGTGCTGCCCCATCCAAAGTCAAGGGTGGGGGTAAATGACCCGATAATACAGAGTGAAGAAGGTCAACTTGGAAACGAGCCACGAGAATGGTAGCCAATACTAAATGTGATTCCTGTTTCCAAGAGCCGAAGTTGATCATGCCATTTGAAGATTTATAAAGGCACGCGTCTCATTTGTTTCTGCCCCTGTTAATACCATGAATTAGCCTTCAAATAAACAAGTGGGGGAGTGGAGGAAGGAATTTTAAGGGGATCCGAACCGCGGGTCACTACATCATCTGACAACGCCGCTTAACTTCTCTGGTTTTACGTGAAGCGTTGTTGTTGTTGTTGTTGTTACGACATAGCCTGTTCGTAATCGTATGAAATTTATATATATGTTGGGTAATAAATAATTATAGTCGATCATGAGAGAGTGTCTCACAAATTCTTACCATTAAAAGTTATTCATTTTCTGCCTCGACTTAAAATTTGCATTACCTTATAGAACCTATATACACATATTATATTCACCATAAAAACGCCTTCATTCATCACCCTCAATCTAACTCTAAAGTTATATATATAATATATATATATATATATATATATATATATATATATATATATATATATATATATAGTTGAACTTGAGATAATTGCTGCTACACGCCACTTTGATCGCATGAGTGAATTAATATAATGAAATTATGAAAATGTAAATATGTCAAAGCGAATTTCCTTTCTTTTTTTTTCTTTACACGCGTGTCGTGTGTACATGGATCATACAAACATTTTGTGTGTGTGTTATCCAAGTTTGTGAGCGTATTTCGTGTTTCTATATTGGTATTTATTTCTTATATTTGTATTTCTATATTTTGGAATGGAAGGTGTTGTTGGCCAATTTATTTTCACCAGTTTCGAAATTTCGAAAAGGAAAACGAAATAAATAATTTTTGTAAAAATTTTCGATCTGAAATATTGTAGAAAAATAAAATATGCGAATGCTTTTTTTCCGTTACAAAATCGATTTTTCTCAAACGTGACTCATAGTTCCATATTATTATTATTATTATTATTATTATTATTATTATTATTACTTTAAAGTTAGTGATACAGAAAAATAATGTAAAGCTGTTGTTATTAAATCATACTGACAACCAAGAATGGGGGTGTCATGTCGGTCGCTACACTATCTAAAGTTCTAAACGCTGTCACTCATCCAACAGACCCAACGTACAGACCTAATGTACAGACCCGACGTTAGCGTTCCAGGGTTAAAGGAAGCTATGTTGCGAAAATGCCACGACGTACAGAATCAAAACTGAGTTGAAGTCTGAAAAAAATCTATATTGTGAGGTCGATACCAATCGTGCAGAAGTTCAGTGATGAACGAGGAAGGAACCGGTCTTTTAACAAAGCGCCTAAGCCTAAACTACAGACAACACAAACGTTCTCTCTACGTGTACTTAAACTGCGTAGGATACAAAATATTTTAAAGTCACGTAATGCCTACAATTTTCAGGCATTTCACGTAATGCGATTAAGCGATTAATCACTTAGTGAAGGTTAGGTTAGGTTAATGATGCGAAATGCCTGAGATTAAGGGTCACAGGCATTACGCGAATTCGTAAAACTTTTAGGCATTACGTGAAATGACTGCGTGGTTTCACACAATGACTGTAACATATATAGTCTCTCTAAACGCATGAACTGCGAAGGCTCTATGAGGAGACTGCGAATGATCGATACAGAATGTTTGCATTGAAGGCAGCGATGTAGCCATACTTCCACTGGCAGCCTCAAGGGCAACGTGCCCGCTCAATGCACACTTTAAACATGGTCCCTAAGGGGGGGGGAAGGGGACTAGAAGAAAAAAAGGAAAAGAAGAACGCCTTCTGTACGAACTAAAGGAAACCATGTTGTACTCATTGACCGAATGCTTGTGAAACCCATTAGAATTTAGAATTTTCTGCCATAAAAACAGATCCACGCATGAATCCACACACATTTACGGAACATGTGTGTATTTGCAAAGCTTTCGACTGTTGTCATCATCGGTGACGAAAATCAGAAAGAAGAAATTATAATTCGGAATAGTATAAAACAAATCAGGGCGCCCGGTAGCTCAGTGGTTACAGTGGCGGACACCGAGCGGTGTGGCGCTGGTTCGCTCCCGGCCGCTGGCATCGAGTGGAGTTAAGTTGGTAGTTTACTCTGTTTCTGCTGTGGTTCAGGACACCCTTGAGGCAAATTCACCCGCACGTTGTGGCGAAATGAGCTTCTTGAATGTTACCTTTATAAAACAAATCAATTATGAACGCAATT